>PNEQ01059083.1:0-47207 GCA_003012365.1 Medauroidea extradentata | reverse complement strand
GTAAAATTAAAAACTTAATTTTTCAAACTTTGTTTTAATTAGTTCAAATTGTTGTAGGTTCACTATGTTAGAAGATAGAATCACATGAAGAAACAAAGAAATATTTTATAACATTTACATCTACATGATCAATGTGAAATTTTTTGGTTTATTTGCACCAAATTAAGGAAAGTAAGTAGTCTTATTAGTTAAGCTTGTATTTTCTCGATACATGCACATACCATTCGCAGATTAGTGTACAAGTGTATTTACTTTAAAAATATAACTGTAATTTTTAAATGTGATCACTTACCTTGAGATTTTCCTTACAAAATACCGAAAAAAACTATTTAGTTAAGAGCAGCATTTGCACGACTATTAAATGTTCTCTCGTCTCTATGCACAAGTCACAGAACCAGCGAGCAGATTTTCTGTCGTACAAACTATTTTTTGAATTAGACTTTTACGAATCTGTAAATTTTTTAATATATTTAACTAAATTTTTGATTACAATGGCACGAGAATGGAGATATTTTTACAAATTATTTATAGCATGCTAGCTGTTTTGGAAACGTCCCGTTACAGATTTTTGATTTTTTTTCGTAGGTGAATATATCGTGAACATATTTAATTTTTTCTGAAACTTTTATTTAACATGACGTAACGAAAATTAAATACGAGTTATTTAAGGGGAAAAAATATAAACGACATTCGTTTTATTTTGCTTGTAAAAATTTTATTTCGGAAATTAATTTAAAAATTATTGGAATGTTTGTAAATAAAAACATAGTCAGAACTTCTGAATGTTAGTTAAACGTATCGTATCTTACAAAACTGTGTTTAAATCAACAGTATATAACAGTTTGTAACAATTGAAATTGCATATTTTCTAAGTAGGCGGTTTACAAAAGGTGCCTATTGTTCTTACGTCCATTATTCATTCTATTTGCAAGAATTTAAAGAACAAAAAAAGGCAAGTCATTATATTCCATACTCTAGACATGATATTCCTACATGTTGACTACAATTCACAGGAGGAAAAATTTCTATTCATTAATGGTTCATTATACATTAATCTTATTTCTATATTTTTGAGTCAGTTTAATGCTTAGAAACTATATTTATGGAAATAAACATTAATTTCATTTTTACCTTATTGTGATACATAATATATAAAAAAGTAAAAAAAAATTTGGAGTGACCGGGATTCTAACCCAAATAAAATTATTACCGGGTCGACACGTTAGCGCCTGAGCTACTCAATCAATTTCGTAAGAACGCTCAATAAAATATAGGTTTACAACAAAGCTTTTAAAATTACAAATTTGATGATTTTGGATTACTTGGGCTTTTAAAATGCTAGTGAGTTATTATTTCGTATTCCTGCTGCCACAAAGTTTCATTTTCTGTATTATTAGAATGGTTTTGTTTCTCTTTTTATTATTAAAAGCGATATTCGTCCAGCAAGCGGTAAAATACGTTGTAACGTACGTAGCCGTTTGTAGGGCTAAGCGTACTGCGCATGCGTAGTTATACTAGGACAAGGAAAAGTCACAGATCAGTCCTGAATAGGCAATGACCTTACCCTAAACCCTTATACAAACGTTTAGGAATACCGATAAGGTCTAGGCATGACATATGCTGCACCTAAACCCTTATACACACGTTTAGGAATACCGGCCTTAGTGTTGCAATTAACTCATCAGATTGATTATACTTTTAAGTGAAAATTGATAATTCCACACAAATAATAAATAAATGTACTTAAATTATCTGTTTGCACTTTTGTATATTTGCAAGTCACGTACGGCTGCATTACTAGTGGCATTATACATAATATAAGAAAAATCTCAAACCAGCTTACTACAAATTAAAAAGCATTACAAAACATAACAGTATTCTTAAGACACACCTCGCCACCAATGTCAACATATTCACAACAGGATTATTTAATCTATAACTTGCATTTCAAAAACTCTTTACAGCGCCACTTTTTTACCGTAACCTCGCGGCCTCCAGCATACACAGACAATTTTTCAAGATTACTTACATTTTGGCACCACTGATACTGACAAACAAAACAACATGCCTCGACTGCTCCCAATGGACAACACAACACTCCCCAAAAGTGCAGCGAACATGGCAAGTAGTAGTTATGTGCCTAGGCAGAGCGATATTGTATGATTAATCATACCCAAAAACATACAGTTAAATGTGTAACACATTAAATTTTAGATTGTAAAGCTACCAACAAACGTAATAAACAGTTTTCCACAGAAAGAATGTATAAATAACATTAATACTTTAATTGAAGAAATGTTTTGCATCCAAATTGACAAATAGATCTGCTGAGCAATACCTACACATACAAATGAAGTGGCCAGTTGCACAAGACACTAGCAGCTACAATGTAACAAAAGGACTGCTGATCAGGCCACATGCCTACACGTCCCTAGAACGTGCCTTTCAGAGCCTGAACTCTGACCTGTTAGTGATTCACATCCAAGAGTAAAACTTGCTCACAACGAGTGATATTTCAAAAATCATATACGAGTCAAACAATACAAGAAAATGTTACTAAGATAATATGCTTAAAATTTTATTCTGAATGAAATGGGTCCATACACGATAGGAAAAAAAATTAAATGAATACCAAACATACCTATTTTCCAACTCTCGTCTGCAGCTAAATTTAAACTATTTTTATAAATTTTAACACTACAACTAGCATCCCCAACTATTATGTTGGATCCCGCAGTATAAATTCTCAATATTCCTCATACATGATTAACCTGCGGGCTTATTACGTACCATCGACTCAAAGTCGAATACCGAAGCAATTTGCTTTCCATTCACTTCCGAGATAGCGTTTCACTTTCCTCGAGCGATTATAAACAAGAATATTTGCTTCAAACCTTATACTTTCTTTCAGCGCAAAGCTTTTCTGCAAAGGAAGTGACATCAGAAGTTTTGCTTTGACGGTAAAGAGCTGTTGGCTATCCTGTTTTACAATAAATTTCCATTTTTACTACGAAAACAAGAAAACTTTTACGTTTTGTATGTTTGTGCCTCTGATTTTCTCCAGAATGCCTATATCTAACACTGCTTATTCTATAGTGAAGATATATTCTGTGGCAGATTGTAAATGTAAATACGAGCATGCAGAGAAACGTATTTCCAAAATACTTTTAAGTTGAATAATTCATGTAAGCCATTAAATGCTCGTTACTATATGCCTGCATTGATTAAAGGTGTTAATATACGGAAGATGTTTTATGCATTTCATTCTGTTTGCTACGCATTAGCCATCGTTGCAGCCGAATATGACTGATAGGAGAATTGACCAGTGTTATGTCAATTTAATAACATGAAATTGTGATAGAAATGGAATGTTTTAACATAGTTATAAAGCTTTTTTAGTGTTGTGAACACGGCAAATCAGTGGAATTTAGTAAGAAATAAACTTGTGTCGAAATGTATTTAACAGAGGCTTACTGGTAGATTTTATTAATATTTTGTCCATTATGCAGCTAGTTATAATAGTGATAGCAAAATATAAATATAAAACAATTTAAGGGTGGCTAGCAAAACCTTCAAAAAAAATTCCCTGAATTTTTCAGGTCAGCTGCTCTTATTTCCCTGACCAACAAAATATCAATAAAATTAATCAGGTTGTATACTCGCGACAAAATTTTTATGGGTAAATATTAAGAATCGCTACGCATCATGTACCAGCCAAACTATTGATTTTAGACATATAGTTTATTTATGAAAACTGTTTTCAGGGATGTTATACGTAGTGCTACGTAAAATAACGTTTGTTAGGTTGTTAGGTCTGGTAAAAAATTTTTTATATAGGACTACAGTACTTCTAATCTCTCTTAACAGCCTTACGTAAAATGTATTGTTAGGTTGCAAAATTTAGGTTAGTGAACCAAATTTAACTTAAACTAACATAACCTAACACAACTTAACCTAATCTAACACAACCTAAACCAACCTAATCTAACACAACCTAAACCAACTTTATCTAACACAACCTAAACAAACCTAACCTAACAAAAAAATTACATAGGACGACTTATGTCTGTAGAAACATGTTTCACAATAAACTATGTCTAAAATTAATAGTTTGGCCAGTACACAATGAGTAGTGATACTTAATATTTATATTTTTTTGTGAAGCTGAACACTACTAATCAACATAACTTCACCTTGCAGAAATTATATCATGTCTTCATTATTTACAAAGCAACAAAGTCCTACGAATATTCAAATACAACAATTTTCACTTATGTCAGTTCACTTTCCACTTTTAAAATGATGATGCGAAATTATGGAGAGAAAAGGTCTCGACGCCAGAATTAAAACCATTTAATAAGTTGTCTAAAAACAGACATGTAATACCTGGTCAACACACCATCACTCTTTGAATCCCAAAAACATACTGTAATGTACATTTGATGTTTTTGAGAAACTTTATTCAATGATTCGTCGAAACAAACAACAACTTTCTTCCCCTCTAGCAATAACTCATTTCATCCATGAAATACGACGCAAGACCAAATGTGACGTAAAAACCTATCTTATCTCGCTGTAACTGAAGTTTCTTTGCTGCGACACTAATCTGGAAACATTGTTGTTTCACATGGTACAGATTTGAAAAAAGCACCTAGGCCTACCTTCACAGTTTTACTCCCAGTCTACTTACAATTTTCTGCCTTCAATGTGGTCCTAAACAGAATGTCGGCCCATGCTGCTCAAAGAAAAATTAACATTGCACGAATTGCACCTTGCAGACTTATCACCAGGATATTCACAATTCATTTAATAGTAGTAGGCTCGGTTAACCAATACAGTCTGTTTCATCCTGTCATGACTGTTTTCCCTAAATTAATTACGTTGTGGAAATAACACACATTGTACATACATTTCCAGATATCTTTAATGCATTAAATCATTTTCATAAATACACTCGAGATCACGTTATGCTGTAACTTTTTAACACACCTTTGTCACTGCACGAGCCAAACGTTCAGGCGTGTTTCGCCATTACGCAGTATGGTAGATAAAATACAATTAAAATGTAAATCCATGGACTTAAGACAAGATGAGAAGATAATAATACTCGCACGAACCATAGAAAAAATATTTGCACCACGCCAAGTAAACAATAAACAACAGACAATGATTACAAACGTATCAGCATGCCGCATGTTAAGAACAAAAGCGAATTGAGATTCCTATGTTCCCTTCAATTTCTACTACGAACTCTTGGGGTAAAAGACCACAACTCTTTAAAACCCACGTTATTAACTAAAAATTCATTAAAATGTATGAAATTTTGCAAACAGTACGCAAGAAACACCACGAGAGAGTAATTTTTTACCACTGTGGAAACTTGAAAACATCATAAAACATTGTCAGGGAAACTATTGGTCTGGCAACACTGGGGGAAACCACTGAAAATTCTGGTACAAAACTCCAAAAAAATCGTATTTGAGACGAAAAACTGGTACCACACGTCAAATCTACTCTTCCACACAACTACAATATCGGTACGAAAAAATATAATGGAACTATAAAATTGGTATATGTACCAAGAAAATGGTACGTTCATGTATCAAATTTTGAAAATCCAGGTTTTTTTTAGAGAATTCCCTGACTTTTCCCTGCTCCTGACATCTTAAATTCCCTGACTTTTCCCGGTTTTCCCGGTCGCTCGCCACCCTGGTATGACACTTGCAAGTAATATTATTGTTTAATGCATTCAATAAGTTGGGTTTTTATTGAAAATGTACTGACCTCTACAATGTGGTATTATGCAACTACTACAACAGGAACATGTCTTGAGTAGTCTAAATTTGCCAGTGGAGGCAATAGAACAAACGTCCCACAGTTTTGAGTCTACAACTGCATGATGTATTTTGCAAGCAAACAAATATATGATAACATTATGTTGTGTTTCGTACCATTACAGTGAACCCTCGATAACTCAGACCTCAATGTCCCAGACTTCGGATAACTCTGACAGAATTTCGAGAAAAAAAAATTAATTTTAATAAAAATTATTTTTTGGTCAAAAATCATAAGAAAATTGTGTCTGTCTAATTTAAATCCATTACGTTTTATTTAAAAACAGTATTAAGCTTTAAAAGCAGTTGCTCATCGTTGAGTACCCTTTAATAATCCCACCATAAAATATCTGGCAAGTTCCGTGTTGTTAAATGTTGCTAGCGAGCCGCGCGAGTGGAGATGCAACTCAGCAGACAGACTTCCCTCCTTTATCTTTCCTCCCTCTTCACTGCACGCGCCACACACGTACGTGCATCGTAAATAAACATTTCAGTATGATGCTGGTGAATTGGACGGTAACAAACTACAGTTCACAATGGCACCTAAAGGGAAATTTATTTTGTTCTGGTATGTGCGATATAAATTCAAGATTGCAAAACAATTAGTTCCAGACATTAATAAAAAATAATTAAAATCCATTGGTTTGCATTGCAATGTAGGCAAGGTGGTGAGAGGAATTTACGCCATTTAACAACGTCTTACAAGCCGATGAGGGTGAAGTGAGGTGAAAGAACAACACAACATCCATGCCCGAGCAAGGATTCAAACCCAGGGCCTCTCGCACCGTAAACTGGCGCCTAACCCACCACGCTAGAGGCCGGCGCGATATCGAAAAAAAAGGACTTAATGAATTATTAAAAAGGTGGGGGGGGGGGGGGCAGAAAGGGGCTTTTGCCCCGGGCCGCACATTCTACAGTGCTTCGCTTTTGAAAAAGTTAAACGGTTAAAATGAATGGGCTTTTATTGAGTTCCCGTTAATGTTGATGGTATCTGTGAAATTTATTTTAAGTGTAAAGTGTGTGTAAAGACCTCACTGATCTATGACGACGCAGCCAAGGTAAGATAGAATGGAGGGAGGCCTATAAGTGCACATTATCACTTCAATCACGGCCGTAGACTTCAACTAAAAAAAAAAAAAAAAAGAAGGAAAGGTAGACCGAGATTTACGTTGCTCCTGGCCTCGTATTCTAGCAAATACACCCTGGAAAAAAAAAAACAATTTCTTGTAAGAAACTGACATGCTGATGTTGAGCAATTTTTCACGTAAATATCTCGTGAGTTGCGTGTGGTCACGTGCGGTGTTTTTATTACTGTTGAGATTGTACCGGTTGACCTTGACTACTTCCGCTCGCGCTCTACCACCCTAGCTTATCACACACACATGCACATAGACTGTCGTCAGCCAGACGGGAGAAGGGGGATGAGAAGAAGCCAGCTTCTAGCACAGATAAAAAAAGATCAGCCAGAAGAAGCACAAAAAATAACTACAAAAGAATCTGCCGGCCCAGGCTGTTTGACATTCTTTTACATTTCTCCACGTTACAGTGATAATTTTCCCACTACCCCCTCCTGTAAATTTATACGTACAAAGCAGTATATATTGCCGCATCTTTGCTTGTAGAAATGATAGCGTACCGATTTCCTCACGTTTCTTATGATTAATGACTGATAACCCCTCCTCCCCGGACGCCCCTCCCCCCCAATATTACGGACAAATCGTAACTCGGACAGCTTCTCCCCCCTTTCAGTCTGAATTATCGAGGGTTCACTGTACTAGGCTATCTCAAAGGGCAATTGCTTGGCAGGTTGTTTGAAATGTGATGTACCGGCAATTAGCCTATATCAAGTCAAAAAGAAAACTTAATATCCTGCCATATACAGTAAAAGGCAGAATAATTATGCACAAAAGTGTTTTCAAGGTAATGCCCCGCCCCCTGTGCATGATAAACTCGCAATTTAGCTGTCATCCTGTGGCAAGATGACTCTTTCCTGTCCCTCTACACCAACCTGTCCGAACCCTTCCTACACCTTCCTCCTCCCTTCTCAGTCTCCAAGTGATCTTACAAAATACGGCAGACGTCACAAGCAGAGACTGTCTCCCCTGCTCCGTTCTTCACCACCCCCTTTGAATGTTCACACTGGTGTTTCCTCTTCCACTATACTTTCCTTAGGTGGCAGTGAAACCCTCCCAATCCTTACTATAGGCCTACAGTTTTTACCAGTGTTTTAACTCTCCCCCTGTCCTTCACTCCATCTTATTTCCTTCAATACAAATGGCCTACCTTACTCCTTCCAACCTGCCTTTGCTTTCTCCACCTAAGGCCTACCCTTCACCCATCTCGGTGCCCTTCTTTGAATCTTCACAAGTTCTGCATCTCAGCTGCAACATACATATCCCACTCTGCTGCTGCATTGAAGCCATTTTGTTGTGTTGATAGTCATTTGAAATGAGCAATATGTATTAGGTAACATGTAGATAAATATGAAACAACTAATATATTTCACAGAATAGGTTCTTACAAACAATTTTACACAAGAGCAAATACTGTAAAATAAAAAAAGCGCATATCTTATAGAATGGAATATTTCATTGTAGGCTTACTGTAGTTCTGTTAATATCTGTGATTATTTTCACGTAGGCTTATTACAGATACGTAACCTACAAAATACTTGGACATAGCAATCATGTGGCCTTTTGCAGGGTTCAAAAGAAGTACTGAATATCAATTCATTAAAATATGAAAAGTTGTTTCTGTCTATCATGTAACACAGACGCTTTTCTAAATTATTGTATTACTTTAAAAATTTCTAGATAACATCACATACCGACAATTTGTGACAAAAATCACGACCCTCTGCTGATGTGAAGTAGCATTTGAAAATTAATTCTATTCATTGCAAATGTGTTGCAATGTCCAGTATTTACTTTTCACAAGCAGCCATTGTTTTGCTGCTCTCCCTTACATAAAACATATAGCGATAAAATAAGTAAATACTGCAGATGTTTGTGGGATTTACCCATTTATTAGCCTTTGATGTAAACACAAACTTCAGCATTAGGTTATGGTTCTGCCTCTGTTATTTCAGAACATACAAGCTTGTTACGATTGTGAATTTCAACAAAGATAACCTATTGTAAACAGTTTTGGGTATTGCAAAATCATTCTATGAACACGATTTTAATAAACACATTGTTTAATTAATTATTTAGATCAGTGATGCAAAGATTTCATTACTTTACACGGCCTCCCATAGCCGCACAAATTTGTCTCAGTTTTCTTCTTCGTCCTTGAATCCGAGCAGGCGAGCGCGAAAGTAATTTGGTCGTACATAATCACTTTCGAAGCAAACTCGACGTTAGCAGGGTTTGCGCACGAAGCAACTTTGTGGCGGTGGTACATAATAAGCCCGCTGGAGTATATAACTAGAGTTTCAAGAGAACAAGAAATCACCAAAACAAGTATTTCTATTAATGATTAAGTGTTATAAGAAAATTCAAGAAACTGAAATTATAATATTATTTTCACAATATTAGATGGGTACATGTTCCAGTGCACGTTACGAGAAAACCAGCTGGCCTACAGCAACATCCAACACATTTCCAGAGCTGCCATCCTCCTATCACACTTATCAGTAATGGCAGTTAAGTGAAAAAAAAAATGTGTAAATCAGACACAGTAAAATTGTTTTCAAAACCTAAGAAACACACAAAACTTAACCCAACACAATAATATGCGTTAAATAACCAAATATTAATGTGCTTATTATCTGCATAAGAATAACCAATGAAACAATACATATTTCTGTATAATGCATTACTGAAAAAAAAAATTTTGCAGCCATATTTTCAGAATCTGGTAGCATGATCCTACGCAAATTTCAGAATAATGTAGTGCTGACGGTAAACTATGTTAAACTAAAAACCTACTTAATTTTAGGCAGTTGTAAAGTAGCCTGTGAAAGTCAGATCAGGTTTATTAGGTCATATTACAAGGATGCTGAATTACTAGAGGTACGCCTAAGGTAAATTCCACTGCAGGTATAAATGAATGCATAGCTGCCAACCTCAAGGATTCAGAAATAGTACAATATTCGAAATGAGTAAAATTTTGCGTAAACAAGTCGCGGCATTTCACGTGTTGTGTATACGTAAATCCCATTTAGCCACTTTGGCTACTTTTAAAAGAAAATATTACACTGTTAACATGTCAATATGTTGTATGCAAAATAAATTTAAAAAATTTTGAATAATTAATAAAATTACCTAAAATTTTTACTACTATTCATATGTTGTGTTCATGGCTAAAATTCCATAGTCTCCCTAGAGCAATTATAAAGAAAACAAACTTAACAGGGAAATTACTCAATGAATTATAAATCAGGCTTACTTTGTTGCACCATCATAAATACAGCTCATAATATAAATATTCATACAAATCTAAACAAACCTAGTAGAGGTAGTTTTGGTTTCTGCAAGTTTACAAACTTCACCGATTTAAATACATCAATAGATAGGCCGTACGTTACGATTTCTGGTAATACAGCTTTTAAATTCTCTTTCACAGTTCCACAAATGCACGAAAAATTCTTAGAGTGCAAATTAGGCAATTTAATCACACTTGGCACATCTAACCACAACTCTCCGACACTGCATGAAATACTGTGGATTTGAGAAATAAATCGTACATCGTTGAATGTGCAGATATGAGAGTATTTGATATCTTATACAATACCACATACTCTAAATATTTAACCGTTTTTACATCCGTACGGTTTGGCAATTGTATAAAAACGTCATTGTAAAAACTGCAAAGTTGTATTTCCCAGATATGAAAGTTGCAGTATTCCTACATTTTACGACTGTTAAATATGTGACATCGATACAATTACCGGCACTAAAATACGCCGTCACAATTACAAAATTATACATTTAACCTGGTCAAAAACCATGTTTACAAACACTATGGAACTACGACGTGCGCTTCAATATTTGCTGGAAAAATAAGAATTAAACGATAGTTTCTTTCAGTTCAGAAGATCTGATGCATCTTCTTGAACAATTACTACACGGGAACTGTAAATTGGAAAGCCACTTCAAACTGAAACAGTCTCGTGACTTTTGTGTGCACGAGTCACGACAGCCATTTTTAGCAAGGAAGACAACTGCAATCGATCGGGTGAGTTAGGCAAAGTTCGGGATACGTTCGTACGATGCGTGAATAATACGGTACTATGTAGTGAACAATATAGTACAATGGCTATAAATAAAGCACGCTAGTTCCCGAAACTACCATATTGCAGTTTTCTTTATTATATACGACACTGTAAGTCAGATATACATACCACATTACCGTACCGAAATTATGGGACTTCAGTACCAGATTATGGTATTTCAGTACCAGATTTCTTTATGAACTAAGCAAACGGGAAAAAAATTTGAAATCTTGAAAATCGTACAATAATTCTCATGTACAACCGTATAATAGGGCGCAAAATCGTACATTGTACGGGAAAATCATAAGAGTTGGCAGCTATGTTAAAGTATTCTGGACGAGTTTGCAAGGGAAAATTCATATTTGGGCCCCTTAGTGATATCAATGAAACTAGTAGCAGAAATTGTCACTTGCCAAACTAGTAACATTGAGCTTCTTAACCTGTAGTAGAAGTGACTTACCATAGGTTAGCAAGATTGTGAATGCATTCAAACAAATAGTTTGGTTCACTTAGGCCTTCTGGGTGCATGCATATTTCACACTGATTTGTAACCAAACTATTTGAATTACTTTGTGACTAACTATAGCCGCACAGCATTTGTTACACTTGTTTCTTCATGTGTTACAAAAAATCACACGCATATTCATTACAAAATGAGCGGCGGTCGGCTACATTCGAAGAAGTTACAAATGGTCCATCTTTCTGAAAGCTGGGTCGAAAATGCTGAATAAATCTGTGGATTTATTTATTACGCTCCGCTTCTTTTCACCAAATGTTTTATCTTTACAAACGTCACAAAATAACATAATTCCTTTAACCAAAATATTCACGCCAACGCATCCATCTTCCATCTTAAGACAAAAACATATATATAAATAAAACTACTTGCGAACGAAAAAATACAAGCTAGCCAAACTAACGTACCACGTATAGACTACAAAGTAGTACCGTAGTTTAAGTAAATGTACTAGTTGTATCGTAAAACAGACACAAAGGTCCATACCATAATTATGTTAAAACAAATAAATGCTACCAAGAATTATGCGCACGCAATCACACGATGTTTACAAATACATGCACGTAGCAATCACGCAAAAATGTGATTTTTCCTAGTAACAATGCAACGAAGTCCCGGTTCTGAAATAAACTAGAGATTATCCGTAATCCCGTAACACGATGGTTAAATCCGCAATAATTATGGAAAATCCATAATACTTGGCAGCTCTGCATTTCTTAAGAATGAAAACATGCCCAACAGTAACTAAACTCAGATCACCAAGGTGGGAGAATAGCGTTTGACCACAAAACATGTAACGATCCCTGTACTATGGACTAGCCACGCTTACTGGATTGAGCTCAAAGAGGGAAGAGGGAGGGAAAGGTGTGAAAGGCATGCTATGGACAATTATGAACTGTGAACGACTTACAGCAATAGCACTGTACTCTCAATAACATAGGGATTCTACTTTTCTTAAACTCAAAAAAATTAAAAGCCTAACACAGTAAACTACAATTTATCCGGACTTCCAAACAAGAGAATATTCCAAATAACAGACACATTAAAAATATTTCCCTACATATCACACATATTTTAAAATATATTGGCACAATCCCACTATTCTATCTGCTTTCCCATGAATATTTATTTTGTAAACACAGAACTAAGAATCATAGAGAACTGCATACAAGTAGTACTGCAAGATTTAGGGTAAAAGAAGCATTAAAGTGGTCCAGATCAGATTTAGCCACGCTAGTGATCTACTGCGTTGCCAATTATGTTATTGGTTACTTTTCCCGTTTTACAGGGTGAGTCTGAAAAACACCGACAAATGCTGGCAGGTGAATACTTATGAAAAAATAAGCAGAAATTATATTTTGCATTTTTCAACTTAATATTAAGGGAGTAACGAGTCATTGAATATCAAAATTTTTAATCTTATTTCCCCAAAATATCGGAAACTAGATGACATAAAAAAATTCTATTTTCAGCATTGCTTACTGCTGTTGGGACCTTCAAATCAACAGAAAATACCACTTGATATCTTCTACCAATATAAAAATGCAAGGGGTGGCTACCCTTTAATTGCATACAACTTTTTTACCATCAGGATTTTTGAACATTTCAAGATAGTTTATTGTGAAATGATACATGTGTAACAAAAAAGGTCCTCTTATTGCAACTGTCCAGGGTATACCGTTTATGCTCAAAATGCACTTGAATATTTGCACAGGCATACAGAGCCTAGATCATAGGCAATACTGCGAACATCCGTGTGATGTGTTCAGCGTGCAGACAATGGTGGACATTCACTGTAAACAACAAGTACAATTATGTTAAAGTCACAGGTCAGTTTGTTACAAGCATTCTGCGTACATATCGTAGCAGTTGTGAACGAAAATGGTTGGTCCCATGCAGCTGAAACATTTGTACATGGAAAAAGTCGTAGGTCATGATATTCTCTTAATTTGTAACGTGGGTGTATTTGCAAACCCAAAAACAGTTCAGAAAGCCTAGTATTGCCCAAAAAACAGTTTTCCCCTAACTCCTTAAAGAAATATCCTGCATGCGTAATGGACAGAATGTGTCGAGCCGTGTAGGCTACTTGCAAAACACATTCAGAATTAGTTGCACGTGTTGCGATCATGGGTGAGATGCATTTAAAAAGCAAAGTTTACGAGATAGTAATGCATACCACTGTACTGTATAAAAGTATTGAAATTAAACCAATAAAGACATTAACAGACACAAAAACAACAAACGTAAAACCGTTTTTATGACTTAGAATCAGCAACAAGCAAAAAGGATTTCTTTTAGGAATACTGACAGAATGAATGGAGAGATTAGGACGGCTTGAAACATTAATGATTTTGAGAGCCAAAGAGTGATGACATAGTGTGTACATGGAGTTGTACTAGGAATGGAGAATAAGGAAAATGGGAGAGCCACGATAAAAGCTATCGGCCATCGTCATCGTACCGGCACGATTCCCACATGTGAAAATTGGCGTGACGCCCAGTGGTAATCAGAACCATATCGCCTAGTACGAAGACAAGACCATTAGACTGCTGTGGCGGTTGTAGCTGCCATACTTTGAAGAAACAACATTGATACTGTACTATTATTTTTATTATAAGTATTACCTCACGAAGTTATTCGTGTTTTGTTTATTATCAACATGACATACAGACCCTAGAGCATAGGCAAACCAGCAAACATCCATGTAATGTGTTCAGCATACAGACGATGGTGGACATTCACTGTAAACAACAAGTGCAATTGCTGAAACATGTGTAAATTGTATTGTGTTAAAGTCACAGATCAATTTGTTGCTAGCATTCTGCATATCGTAGCAGTTGTGGACAAAATGTCCACCATCGTCTCTGTACGCTGAACTCATTTCACAATAAACCATCTTCGAAAATCCTGACGGTAAAAAGGTGTATGCAATTAAAGGGTAGCCACCCCTTGCATTTTCATATTAGTAGAAGGTATCAAGTTGTATTTGCTGTTGATTTGAAGGTCCCAACAGCATTAAGCAATGCTGAAAATATTGTTTTTTATGTCGTCTAGCTTCCGATATTTTGGGGAAATACAATTATAAATTTTGATATTCAATGACTCATTACTCCCTTAACATTATGTTAAGGTGAAAAATGCAAACTATAATTTCTGCTTATTTTGTCATAAGGATTCACCCGCCAGCGTTTGTCGAGGTTTTTCAGAGTCGCTCTGTATATTGCGGTGGCAATTTATTGTGACTTTAATCTTAAACTGCAAAGACTACACATTCATTTCAATCAGAATTGCCATTTTCGATAATTTTACTCTTAGTCATCTGCGATTGTGAACAAAGAAGAATCGGAAGAAAGAAATTAACCTCTTGTGCTAAGTGGAAATTTGTAGTTGTAAAGATGGCTTCTTCTAGCAGTTGGAAGGGTGTAGGCCTAAGTAAAGTGACATTTCGTAGGTAGGTGTTCATGTTACGTTAAACTACAGTTAGATTAGTTCTGATACATTGACATTTAAGTATTCTGTAATATAACTTCGAGTTATGAAGGTCATAACCGCACTCTAAAAAATTCCTCGTATTTCTTACGCACTCCATGTTTTGAACCCAAAATACAGTGAGAAAAATGTTTGTTAGGATACATGAGCAAATACAGTATATTTAAAGATATTTTTCATTACCAATAGTTAGTGACTATTTTTTTTTTTTCGTGATGTGGTTCTACATTAGTGTTAGTAGACATATCTAATATCCGGAATTTTCCATTATCCGGACTTGGCTAAATTCCAGGCGAGTGCGGATAAAAGAAACTCTACACTAATTTAAAAAATCACTTCTGAAAGTACCATAGAAGTGGATTCGTACGTGCTATGTATTTCATTTTTTAAGTTGTTACACTCTACACAAACAATTTATTAACAAATCTTTAACTGTGTATGTACTATCAATTTTTTTAAAATTATTTGATTGAACTAAGCTCCCTACAACATATTTTTACTGACTGCAAAAAAAAATTAATTAACATGTTGCTTTCTAATGTAATTACGGAGTTGAATACTAGTAATGTCTGCAGGGTGGCTACAAACTGTTGGGAATATAATTCCCTGACTTTTCCCACCCAAATTGAAAATTTTCCCTTACCTAATAAATTTTTTTAACCCAATTTTTTATGGTTTATAAAAGAAATCATATTTTCTTTGTCCAATTCAATGTGCTTTGCACATAGTACAAGTTTTAATGTACTACTAATATAACATTTATGTTGTTTCTAAACCACTCTTACAATGGGGAAAGTTGAAAATCAAATAAATATTATGGATAAACGCCATAGCAGCAAACTGTGAGTCAAAGAAAACCAGACAATACATGCAGACAAACAGAAAAGTAAACAATCGAAAGCATCCTTTCACTTGTCTGCATGTATTATCCGGTTTTATGTGACAAACCATTTGCTGCAACTATGTATGTCCAAAATACTTCTACGACTTCTAATATTTGCATGAAAAATACATGCCTCAGAAAACACTGATTGCATAGTAAACACACCAACAACATATTTCGTGTGCTCTATTTTTGCAAGTATATTAAGTATGCCTATAATAATGTAAAAATTTGAACTGAAAGTTACAACTAAGTACATTTTGATGGTAAGAAATTTACAGTAATACCTAACTTATGGCTTCTCACAATCGACAAATTAAAAGGCCTACTACATGAATAAAATATTGGTTTAAAAACGTCTTACCACAGGAAACACAGATTCATTACATAGTTTACACAATGTAAACAATATACTTTGCGTACTCTAATCCTGCATGTTGAAATAAAATAATTAAATCAAAATTACAACAGACAGTTGCAACTAAAGTAATTAATTTAAATTGATGTCAAAAATTAAGAGTAATACAATTGTTACATTGGGAAATTAAATTTACAATTTCATGCAGTACACAAATTATGTGTGGAGAAAATTCTCATCCGATAATAAACATATTTCACTTTTACTTCCTACCTACAATCAAAAAGCCCAGTACTATACAAGATTACACAAAAAAATTCCTTGGAAAAATTTAATTTTATGAGTATTGTAGAGGTACTCACTGAGAGATCCTGTGAAGTGTGCTTGCCACAAGCATGTAAAGTAGTACTTTAAACAGTTTTTTGTAACTCTACAACCTCCTAGCTCCCCACACCCACCTCCAAGGGGTTCCTCTTCCATCTCCAGCCATGTTAAGTTCTTCCCCCTTGACACCTCACCCATCTTATTCACAAGCAAGCACACACCGTTGCTCTAAAAATAGAATTCCGCCCGCCCTTTCTGCCATCCCTTCTTTCCAATAGGCGACGGTGTGTTACAAATTAAAGTTGATGAAAACAACAAGATAGAAAGAAAACAGCATGGGAGGATGCAAGTGTTTGCTTTCTCATGTTTCATGTTACAAAATATAGCTGCATCATTTTACAAGCCGGTAGCTGCTTTTCACATTAACGGAGATTAGCGCATGTAAAAAATAAAAAAAACGCTGACATGTTATCAGCCTTCGGCATCAGAAGGTAGCATCTGAGGGGGGCCTAAGAGAGACGAGAGACGTGCACGTAAAAAAAAAAGCAGAAGCCGACATGTTATCAGACTTCTGCATCAGCAGGAAGCGTCGAGCAGTAAACAACTGAATAGATTACAGATAAAAGTGGTGTATGTGACGCAGCGTGCCCAGCTACTTATGGCTTTCTTCCCCGGGATTATTGTACCGTGATGTCCGATGAAAGGCACCAGACGCGTCTTCACGCTTGCCAGTCCGCGCTGCTCCATTCATGTAGGCCTCATTATAACTGATTTTAACTATTGCTTTTCGATTTCCGAAAAAGGAGATGGGGCTGGGAATTTTCCCTGACTATTCCCTGACCTTTTCAGGCCACTAATATTCCCTGAGTATTCCCGGTTTTCCCGCCCTGTCGCCACCCTGTGTCTAAAGGTATATGAAATCAAATTTCACATGAGTTTCATGCAAAGATTTTAAAATAAATATGTAATAATTTTGTCACAAAAATAAAAATATTGTTGGCGGAACATCACATCCCTCTTGGTAGTTACTAATAGGTTAAGTCAATAACATAAACAGTTTAAGTAATGTTAAATTGCTGAGCAGCCTCACTGTCACCAATTCATTAAAAATATTTTTGGCTGATAACTTAAAACCTGTCTTGTAAAAAAAATACTAACTGTTTTCTATCATTATGGGTTCATTGCTTAAGTATTGAATAGTCACTGACGTTAGTCAGTTTTAACAGGGACGTATACAACATTAGTCATTAGAAATGCTGATTACAAAGGTTGGAGAATTGAAATGAAAGACAAACGAGAGAAACAGAGAGAGAAGAAATCAGAGATAAATTAAGAACAACTGCTATATGTCAAAGATAAGAAGATTATGCCTTCAAATGCCTCATCACTCTCTTGGCTACAATTTTTCAATCATGTTTCAGCAAATTGTATAATTTTTTATGGTTTCTGAAAATTACCTCCTAAATAGAGGGTCTAGCGAAGTATAAAAATCATAAAAATATAATAACAGTGCTACGTAACCATGTTAATAAAATCTGCCAGTTCAAACATGACCACAAGCTTAGTACAAAACACATTTTGAGGTACATGAATGAATCTAGCATGTTACTGAACTAGTTCAGAATTGAGTTCGCAAACCTTTACATAGAAATTACACAGAAAACATTACATAAAAAGAGTAAGTAGCCTTCGTTTACTGGGACCAGCAATAATGCAAGTCGTCATTATCAGAACTACATCTCTGTGTTAACCAGAATTTTTATTGAAAAAAAAAAAATTACTTCTTTGCCAGTGAAACATACAGTATAAAAATTACAGACACAAATTTTGAACTGATTCTGCAACATAGTATTCATATATTAAGTAGTGCCATCATTGCGAGATGCAATGACTTTTTCACCCATTGCCGTATCTCAAAATTTGCACAAACATAGCAAAATAATGACTTATGTCAACATGGGATGCTGGTCTGGAGATTCTCACATGTGCCTGTGTTTGTGTTAACTTATACTTTTTTTAAAGAACATTTTGCACTACATAACAGTTACTCTGAATCACTCCTATATACCAATGTGCTCATGAAACTACCACTCATAATTACCCGAAATTTTTACTTCTACCTGCAGGCATAAACTGACACAATGCTACAAACACTAGTACAGTAATTATGTACGTTTCATATCCTATAACTGTAGCAAGATTATATTGTCACTCCCATCTTTATCTACAGGATTTTCATCATTTACAAGCCATTAAATAGCAGTCATGTATCCTTACAATCATAACATATCCATCACATTACTGCACTGTTACAGGCTGGAAGAAATAAAATTTGAAGGCTGCATAGGTTTCAAATTGTTTACACCATAAGAGTTGATTTAAGGTCACATTCTGCAAGCAAGTTTAAATAGTAATAAAAATTACAGAAACATGAATGGTTTGGTCTAAAAAATGTGTCCAAACCAAAAACAGCAAGTTAGCTCTGGTCTACGAACTGGTGTCCAGTACTAACAGTAACTAAAATATGTTCGGCATTATTAGTTTGTGAGAACAGGCAATTGAATAAAATTAATTACCTAAAAGTAAAAGAAAGGAAACTAAAAACATCTGATAAGCATTTTTTAAGATAATTTTTACTACTAAGTTGCACAAAGTGCTCAAAATCATATGTCTCAATAACTAATACAATAATGAAGTAACTACTGCCTTATTGTTTACCAACATTCACGAGACACCAGCAACAATCAATTGTTTACCATAAGAACCAACATTCATCACTGGTTAGATGGAATTTAATAGTACCATGTCAAACATAAAGTGTAAATTTTATAGGCTACAAATGCAACTGAATGTGATGCATACAGTGAGTTACACATTGATATTTAGAAAATAGAGCCTTAGTTACAGTTTTAAAAAAGTTGCTTGCATAACATTTTTTCTCTCTAACCCAAAAACCTATTATGAATCATGGTAAAAATGTTTCTTTAATGCATAAATTCTTTGCCACTAAGTACCAATTGTGCATCAGATGCACATTCAGACAAAATATGCCAGCAACAGCAAGTAAAATTTTATTTATAATTAACGTCAATATTCTCCATCATTTAAGATTATGCCAATCTCTTTATACACATTTTTGCTACTATTTTACAACTCCCTCCCTTCCTAAATAATTTAGCTAGTGAGGTGAGACTTGTTGTATTAAACCTTCATACACTTCCTTTGGGTTAAGCATAGTCATTTGCTGACAGCTTTACTTTCAGAAACAAAACCAACAAACACACGTGTTATCTTTCACAAATTATAACTTTTCAAAAACTTTTTTTTTTTTTCAAGAATTTTGCTTCAACAGTGGCCAATACATGATTTACCAATAAATTATTACTTGGTGAATTCAGTGAATATTCATAAGAAAAGAACATCAGTAATACTACAGTGTCTCACGTAAGAATTTAATTTTTTTTGACAGATGTGTTTACATTTTATTTTACAGACACTGCCATGGAATAGTTGGTGTTTTCCTCTCTCATAAGTGACTTTTGCACAAACACACCCAGCTGGCTTTTTAAACGGTGTAGTGCATCAAAATGAAAAGTGTTTTTTTCAGTAGACATGACAGAATTCAGAGCTGTAAAAATCTATAATTCTCATGTGCTGAAATCTTGTTAATCCATTCTTGCACGCTACAGTTAACATACATTCAAAAAAGGTATTTTCAAAAACAAATTTTACAGTGTTAAACGTCAATTTACACATTTCTGTGAACACTTACCTTGGAAAAGTAACCAATGAGATGAGCTCCATGCTTGTCCACTTCACACAAAATATAGAACATGAATGGCTCAACATCAAAGTAGAGTGTTTTGTGGTCCAAGAACAACTTTGCAAGCAGACACAGGTTCTGAGTGTACACCTTGTGGTCTTTGCCATCCACTTCCCAAACAGATATAGTACCTTTGCGGTAAATCTCCTTACCGCGTGGCTGACGCCATGTGCACTCACTCTGCAAAAGACAGATACCATTTTACACACTACTTACAAACAAAGAATCGAAGGACTGCCACTTCTGTGTGCACTGGGTCACACATTTAAACTAAATAAAATTATGTAGCAATATGCAAATATGATAAGCTCTGAACAGCTAAAAATATTATTTTCAGAATTCTTTACATTAAATAAAGACACAGATTCCAAAATTCTTGATCAGGGTGTCTACCAGATTGTCAAAGTACAATTTAGTGACTTTTTAGTGACTTTTTCTTGAAAAATTGTTCCAACAGAATTAATTTAAAAATGTTTGAATAAGTGCAACACGGCCGACAATTTTCATTATGTTTCTTCCAACCACTGATAGCGCGAAGCATGTCCAATTTTAAAATGTGTAATCAATGTATACCTATATTTAAGTTGTCTTTATGAAGATTACTATGATAACTAATATACAAACTAATTATTTATTTTACTTGCACAGTGCACAAGAAATACTAGTAGTGTAAACATGCACATTTGACAAATGATTCAACAAGAATCAAACACCCAGAAATAATTTTCGTGACTTTTACCAAAATATACTTCAAATTAGTGACTAATGTGGGACTTTCGTGACCTTTTTCACAAATCGTGACTTTTTCGGGACTTTCGTGACTTTAGTGACCTAGTAGACACCTTGTTGATGAATAAATACTATAGCTACTAGTCCTCCTGATAGCTAATATTAAAGAAACATTGTTTAAAATCAATCATTTTGTCCTCCTGATAGCTAATATTAAAGAAATATTGTTTAAAATTGATCACACTGAATCGAGTCCATAACCTTAGTTTTCATATTATTCAAATAAATTTCCACAGAAAAATTTTAAGTACACCCAGGCAGAACAGAAAATTTAGAGGAAAAAAAATGCCTTCATGAAAATAACTTATTTTAGGTAAATTTCAAACCAAAATCATGCACAAATTGTTTACATATTCACTAAAGTCTATATTAAACTAAAGACTTAAGTTGCAAAGTCACTGTTAAAGATATAACAAAACAATCTTCAAATACAAGTACCAAATTCCACATATATATATATGTATATACGTATATATATATCATAGTTTATTAAACTAAGCTTGTACATTGGTAGTAAACAATAGTACTGTTATATTCTTCTGTTACCAATCTAATTAATGAGTACTATAAAAGAAAGACAAGAATTTATTTTTGGCTAGAAACATACAGAAGTTACATATTCCGTTTTATTCTTAAGCCCCTATTATGCTTTAAATCTTTTTTTATATAACGTATTGTCAACGTGTTTCTAAATTGTCCTGTTGATAGACATGCTTCACTTTGTTTCAAGCAGTAATTTTTTCATTCAATGACAGACGCAACTAGTTGTTAAGTGATTTAAATTTGACACCATATACAATTATTAAGACAAAATGGACTGAAAATTAATCTAAAAACAGTGTGAAACGTCAAAAATAATTAACTGCAAACTAAACATTTCAACAGTTACAAAATACTCACATATTTCATTTTCAAGTAATCCAAGCCATCATCAAACATGCCCTGGAAGTGTACTATAACAGTGATCTTTTTGTTACTTTGCCACATTGGGTACCACGCGTGTCTCATGCATTTCACTGAAAATTTTACCAGTATTTAGATTTCTAAACAATGTATGCTTGACACAGAGACTTAAACCCAAAATCTCGCAGTAATATGTAAGAAATCCAAATATTTTCTAACTAAACAAGAACGATTCGTGATTTGTCAGGATGTCTCAGGGTGACACTCACTTGGCAGGACATCAAATTTTCCTATCCAAAACAAAGCCATTCATTTCGTTTACTGTGGCAATATTTTAATTTTAAATAGTAGAAAATGATTTGCAAATGCAAAACACTTGTGTTGGAATTCTTTGGGTATGTAACATACTGTGGTGAATGGTGCTACAAAATGTGTTTTAATATTAATCTTTGTGTAGGTAATGATGTTTATAACACTTTCAAAGTCCTTAATCAATCGTTTCTCAGATCACACCAGGCAAGTATCTGAAGAATTGAAATTCAATAGATTCATACTAAATTAAGTCATTGCCAAAACCTACAAAGACGACACTAAGAATCACACTCCATACTAATATGATACTTAGAATCACTATTCAAGTAAAATTTGAGTGCAAGATCAGTTTTTGTATAGCCATGCACAAGATGCTTTCAAAAGCAAGAAAAATCTTTATTTTCCTTTTCAAGGGTTTGCTCATTTCTTTTCCTCTTCAATGATTTCTTATCTTTGTGTACTTACTGACATTTTCATAACTATACAAAATAGTCAGAATATGCATGCCATTACTTGACCGCTTATTCTTCCAGTATGATCAATTGTAAAATCTAACATTTAGGCTAAGTTTTTAGTAACTATTACATTAAGTAATGATAAGACTATAACTCGGAAAGAAAAACCTTTTAAAAAATGTATGTATTTGTAAAATATTAACACTTTTTGGTTCAGAACCAAATTAGGGTGGACATGCCCTTGAACTGGAACCCCCCCCCTCAATTTTCCAAGTTTTTTGTACAAATCCAAATTAACAGCGGCAAAACTAACAAAAAATAAGGCCTGCAAAAAGTGACAACACATAGAGACAAGAGGAGCCAAAATTCATCTATAATAATAACAAAGACGATGTAAGTCAAGTTTCCAGAAAATTTAAAACAAAAAGTCAAAACTACAGTTAACCAAGTGTCAGTTTAAAGTGCTGCAACAATAATATTTAAATTTAGCATATTACTTATTTTCAGCTATACATTTTATTTAGTTTCACAACCAATTTAGCTACACACACCCTGCTAAAACATTAGCAAATGCAATGAAGACTTTTCACATCAGCTGTGAACATTTATCTTATTATGATACAAACACAAAATAATGTGATGGATGAGCTGTTCATAATCTACAATGTACTTGATAAAAACTACCAACTAGGCAAATACTGAAGCAGAACTGCAACTAGTCTTAGCAACTTTGACTAAACTAAGTACTGCCTCAAATGATTTCTTATTTATTTATCTGATGTATTAGAAAGTTGTGCTAAAAATAATTAATGGTACAGGACTATACGTGCTGCAAATTAAAATTTTTGCTGTAACAATTTCCAAATTGGAAAATGTTGTACAGTAAACCCTCGATAACTCGGACTTCGATGTCCCCGACTTTGGATAATGCGGACAGAATATCAAAAAACAAAATTAATTTTAATTAAATTATTTTTGGTAAAAAATCATAAGAAAATTGTGTCTGCTTCATTTAAATCAAACACATTTTATTTAAAAACCGTATTAAGGAAGCAGTTGCTCATCGCTACTTGGCCTTTAATAATCCCACCGTAAAATATCTGGCAAGTTCCGTGTGGTTAAATGTTGCTAGCGAGGTGCTCGAGTAGAGATGCAACTCAGCAGGCCGACCTCCCTTCTTTATCTTTCTTCCTCTTCGCCGCACGAGCCACATACATACATGGATCATGAATAAACATTGGAGTGTGATGCTGGTGAATTGGACGGTAACAACAGGTCACAATGGCACCTAAAGGGAAATTTATTTTGTTCTGGTATGTGCGATAAATTCAAGATTGCGCAAAACAATTTGTTCCGGACACTAATAAAAAAAATTAAAAGCAGTTGGTTTGCATTGCAATGTAGGCAAGGTGGTGAGAGGGTTTTATGGCCCTTTAAAGACGTCTTACATGCTGATGAGGGTGAACTGAGGTGAAAGAACAACACAACATCCATGCCTGAGCAAGGATTCAAACCCAGGGCCTCTTGCACCGTAAACAGGCGCCTAACCCACTAGCTAAAGGCCGTGCAATATCGAAAAAAAACAGGCCTTAATAAATTATAAAAGGAAGAGGGGCAGAAAGGGGCTTTTGCCCTGGGCCGCACATTCTAGAGGGCCTCGCTTTTGAACAAGTTAAATGATTAACATGAATGGGCTTTCACTGAGTTCCCATTAACGTTGATGTTATCTGCGAAATTTATTTTAAATGTAAAGTGTTGACACAGCCAAGGTAAGGTAAGTATGGAGGGAGGCCTACAAGCGCACATTATCACATCAACCACAGCCGTAGACTACAACTAAACAAAAAAGAAAAGGAGGAGGAAAGGTAGACCGAGATTTACGTTGCTCCTGGCCTCGTATTCTAACAAAGAGGCCCTGGAAAAAAAAAATTTCTTGTAGGAAACTTTTGAAATGGTTGAATGAAACATATTTCGACGAGACGGTAAACAAATAGTACATCAGTACAAGAGAGATTGTGGTGTGATGTGTAGAACTGCAAGCCGAAGCTGACAAATTGACTAATCTCGTTTCTGTTACATACAGTAATTTAGACACTTGTCCGATACGTAACAATTCATGGTCTTAAATGCATTGTTTTAATATTTTTTGTGCTTTACTTTTGGTTGTTTTTGCTCCCATTTAACTCAGTTGAAAATGATTAGAATTTTATTGCGGTTTAGTGTAACGACTTGTGTAAGAATAAAGCTGTAAATTACGTGTTTTATGATTCAGTTTAAACGCACAAAATTAAATTTAAAAAATCCGTAGTGTTAAAATGAGTTCACATATTTCTGTACAGTGATCCAAAAGGATTGTTAATTACATCTGCTCTCGTATAAGAGGAAAATTATTTTTGTGTCTTCGGAACTCTGTAGAAGGTGAGCGTAATTATCTGGCACGCAGCTGGCTGCAGACACTGTGACATGCTGATGTTAAGCAATTTTTCACGTAAAGATCTCGTGAGTTGCGTGTGGTCACGTGCGGTGTTTGCATTGCTGTTGAGACTGTACCGGTTTACTTTGACTACTTCCGCTCGCGCTCTACCTCCCTAGCTTATCTCCAACAATTATCTCTCACACACACACGTACGCACATAGACTATCGCCAGCCAGACGAGAGAAGGGGGGTGAGAACTTTTATGTAGTAGAAGAGTGCCTTGGTGCCAGCTTCTAGCACAGATAAAAACAAGATCAGCATAAAAAATAAATAAAAAAGAATCTGCCCACCAGGTTGTTTGACATTCTTTTATAGTTCTTCACGTTACAGTGATAATTTCCCCACTACCACCTCCTGTAAATTTATATGTACAAAGCAGTATATATTGCCACCTCTTTAGCGTGTAGAAATTATAGCGTACTGATTTCCTCACGTTTCTTGTGATTAATGACCGATTACCCCTCCTCCCCGGACGCCCCTCGATAACACGGACAAATCGTAACTCGGACATCTTCTCCCCCCTTTTAGTCCGAGTTATCGAGGGTTCACTGTATTTGGAACCATGCAGCGAGTGACAGCACACAATGAGTTTTCATACATGCTACAGCTGTAGTTTATGACAGCATAAACGAGCACCATATATACTGCTGTTATTACTCGACTACGTCAAGTGTGGCGCGGGAAATATGCGAACTAATGTGACGGCCTCCCCTCCTCTGACTCACACCATTCAAAACGAAAGGCGGAGGGGAAGGAAGCGCTCTGCAGCGAGTGCTAGTGGAAGGGACGACCAAACGTACTGTAACAGCCGTTCACATGTACGTACGTTCGCGAGTGATTTAGGAAAGGTATTGACGCTATAAAACAACTGTGGGAGGTTTGTTAATTGTTTAATGATGGCATCAACTAGTAGGTCAAGTAATAAGACGTTACACAGCCGGTGCAGGGAATAAATTACAGTGTTATTAATTTTTGTCATAAAGACAACTTAACAATCCAATAAGTCAAGCTAATTAACGTGCGGCAGCTACAACAGGAAAATTAGAACGAACTAGATGTATTTGCAAAATTAGAAAAAAAAGAAATCAAGCCGATGTCAATGGTCAAAAACTAACCACAATGGAAAAAAAAAAGACCAAACATTTCTAGAAAAAATTGTATAGATGATTTCGATCATGGTGTTATAAATACATTTCTCTACTAATTGTGGCCTAAATATGTGTCATCAGTTTAACTTCTATGCAAAAAGTACAGCACTAAAAAACACAATTCATGCTACAATAGTAGTACATTTTACATTTTCTTTCACTGTAGTTGGAAAAAATTAAATAAACCTTATAGCGAGTGATAAGTCTTAAGGAATGTTTATTATTGATGTTTGAAGACTCATACTACGTAAGGTTAAATTTGGGGTACATGTCGTTTTGTCTAAAAATGATGTGCCTTATCGGAGGCAAACCCACTTTAGGTACTACAACTTTAGGCAAAATGACTAAGGTTAAACTACTTTAGGCAAAATGGCTTTAGGCAAAATTACTTTTGCCAAAATAACTGAGGAGAAATGATTTTTGGCCAGTTAAGCGAGAAGGTAGGACTTTGAAGTGAACAATACGATTTTAGGCAAACGACTTGGTCGAAAGTTTAGCGAACGGATGACATTTTAGTCAAACAGATTTTAGGCTAAACAAATTTACGCAAAATTAATTTAGGCAAAACTACTTAAGACAAAACAACTTTAGGCAAAAAAACTTTGGGCTAGTTAAGCAGGAGGCTAGAGTGTTAAGCAATCATTTTAAAGGCAAAATAATTGTAAGTGAAACGACATTAAGAGTTAAATTCAAGCAAGAAGGTTGTTATTTTAAACATATAATTTTAGACAAACAACTTTAGGCTCAATTACTTAAAGCAAAATTACTTTTAAGCGAAATAATTTTAGTCGAAGCGAATTTAAGCAAAACTGTTTTAGGTAAAACACCTTTAGGCTGAATGACTTAAGGCAAAATTACTTTAGGTAAAACAAAGGTGCCAAGTGTTCAGACGAATTGAATTTAGGCAAACTTAACTTAGACAAACCGACTTTAGGCTAAATAATTGCTGTGTATTGTAAGAGAGAGGCTGGAACTTTAAGTAAACAAGTTTAGGCAAAACTATATTATGCAAAATGACTGTATGCAAAAGACTTTGTCGGGAGTAAAATAAAGGTATAAAATTGCAGTCAAAGAGGTTTTGGTCAAACGTCTTTAGGTTAAACCATTTTAAGCAAAATTATTTTTTGGTGACATAATTTAAGGCAAAAATAATGTAGGCAAACTGTTTTAGGCAAACAATTTTGGGAGAAACTTCATTAGATGAAATTATTTTAGGCAAAACAAATATGGTAAAATGTGTTTAGGCAAAGGCAAAACAAAGTCTATGAGATGTGTTTAGACAAAACAAAGTCGATAAAATTTGTTTAGGCAAAACATTTTTAGATAAAATGATTCGCCTACTAAATTTGAATCCTGCCAATTTTTGTGCAACTTTATTAGTTGTTATTTTGTTCCTTTCTTTGTGACAGCCTCTTTAATGTCACATCTTGTAAATTTTAAAGGTAAGGTAAGTTGACACCAAGCTCATTTGAGATGGTTACATAAAACTTAACACAGGAGTAAGGAAAGGAGGCAGCCATGGTCTTTGTTTAGGAACCGCGTTTGACTAGAGCGATATAGAGAAATCATGGAAAACCGCGATTAGGATGGTCGAAGCCGGGGATCGAACCCGGGTCCTCCTGAATGAGTGTCCAATGCCTTGTCGTAGCACCGCCTTGCTCGGTTGCACTGTATTCACACTATTCACCCTCCATCAACTCTCAAGACCGCAGCATTTCAGAGCCGCTTTGCTCTCGAGACCATAGCTGTCGACATTGTTGCACACAAACGTGACCACCCCTGTACGCTGGCCAGTTTCTCCCTACCTCGCAAGATCATCCCTATCCCACACCTGCCTGAAGCACGCTACTAGCGCTGTGCCCTTCCCCTCTTTTGCTGCACACTCGTCGTGGTCGAGTAATAGTCGAATACATAGAAAACAAATGATTGCAGAGAATAGTTAATGACTACAATAAGGGTCAGACGTATCCAATTGCTAACAGAAAAATTTCAGATAGAATAATTTCTGATAGAGAAATTTTAGATTGATAAATTAACGATGCATGCATACACTCAAATACTTGTACAGGGTGGCTAGCAAAACCCGTAAAAAATTTCCTGACTTTTCCAGGTCAGCTGTTGTATAATCACAACAAAATTTTTTTGTGTAAATATTAAGAATCGTTACTCATCGTATACCGGCCAAACTATTGATTTTAGACATATTGATTATTTATTTTTAAAAAATTTTAGGGACATTATGAGTAGTGCTATGTAAAAATCCTTTTGTTAGGTTACTTTTAGTTAGGTTGTTAGGTTAGGTACCACATTTTTTATGTAGGACTACTACCAATGCCTCCAAAAGCCTAACGTAAAATTTTTTGTTAGGTTGCTTAGTTTAGGTTAGGGAACCTAAACTAATTTAATGTTTGTAACCTAATTAAACTTAAACCTAACCCAACTAAATTTAACTTAACCTACCCTAACAAAAAATTGTGTAGGACTATTATAATGTCTGTAGGAACATTTTTCACAAACTATATGTCTAAAATCAATAGTTTGGCCAGTACACAATGAGTAGTGATACTTAATATTTTCCTTTTTTTTTTTTTTTAAGCTGAACACTACTAATCAACGTAACTTCCCTTGCAGAAATTCTATCATATGTTCATTATTTACAAAGCAACAAAGTCCTGAGAATATTTATATACAAAAATTTTCACTTATGTCAATTCACTTTCCACTTTTGAAACGCTGTTGTTGTGAAGTTATGGAGAGAAAAGCTCTCGATACCAAAATTAAAAGCATTTAATAAGTTGTCTAAAAACAGACATGTAATGCCGGGTCACTAAACCATCACTTTTTGAATCCCAAAAACATACTGTAATGTGCACCCAAGGTTTTTTTGAAACTTTCTTCAATGATTCGTCAAAACAAACTACAACTTCCTTCCCCTGAAGCAATTAACTCATTTCATCCATGAAATATGACACAAGACCAAATGTGATGTAAAAACATATCTTATCTTGCTGTAACTGAAGTTTCTTTGCTGTGACACTAATCTGGAAACATTGTGGTTTCACATGGTACAGATTTGAAAAAAAGCACCTAGGCTTCCCGTCACAGTTTAAACTCCCAACCTACTTAGGGTTTTCAGCCTTCAATGTGGCTCATAACAGAATGCCGGACCATGTTGCTTAAAGAAAAATTATCATTGCACAAATTGCACCTTGCAGACTTATCACAAGATCTTCGCATGTAAGTTTTTACTGGACCTAGTATTGTGGCTGTGTACATTAAGATTTTTATTGAAGATGCTCATATTATGTGTTACAAAAGAAATTGCTTCATATATATACTGGCAAGTAAGTGTTAATATGCCTTGTTCTTTAAATAGCTCTCTGCATGAATCTTTAACATTTTTTTGCACATTATTCTAATAGCTCTTTTTTGAAGGATAAATATTTTTTTAGATCTGTATACATTCCCCAGAACAACACTCCATAAGTCATTAATGAATGGAAATATGAAAAGTAAACTATTCGAAATGTATCTTTTCTCACAATCTGCGATAAACACCTTAGAGCAAAACATGCTGCACTCAGTCTTTTAACCAATTGTGTTATACGTTCTTTCCATTTCAATACCTGGTCTATATGTAACCCTAGGAATTTAGTTGTGGATGCATTTTGAATTTGGATATCATTGAATTCTACATTTAATTCAGTAGCAATCTTATTCTTTGTAATGTATTGTATAGTTTGTTTTCTCAATGTTAAGCACCAGTTTATTCATCGAAAACCATTCTAATAGCTTTGTAGTTATTTCACCACTTAATTTCTCCATAACTTTTTGTGATTTGGTTTAAGCAATAAGCTAGTGTTATCAGCAAATAAAACTGTATTGACAGTTGGGCCAAGATACGATTGTAGGTCATTTGTGTAGATCACTACATTATCAAGCAGGAAGCGTAGAGCAGTAAACAACTGAATAGATTACAGATAAAAGTGGTGTATGTGACACAGCGAGTCCAGCTATTTATGGTTTTCTTCCACGAGATGATGGTACCGTGATGTCCGATGAAAGGCACCAGACACGTATTCACTCTTGCCAGTCCGCGCTACTCCATTCATGGAGGCCTCAATTTAACTGATTATAACTACTGCTTTTCGATTTCTGAAAAAGGAGATGGGGCGGGGAATTTTCCCCGACTATCCCCTGACTTTTTCAGGCAACTAAATTTCCCTGATTATTCCCAGTTTTCCCGCCCTGTCACCACCCTGGTATAATTTCTTGCGTTGAAAAAGTTACCTATTATACAAGAACCAATTTAAACAAAACTGCCAGACACATTTTCGACACCTGCTCTCTTTTAAGATTAAAAAAAAATCATAACAAAAGCAGTATAAAACAAAAACCTAAACATTGAGGTCTTGGCGCTGGTGACGGGTGACATTTGCAGAGTATAGTAAGTGCCAGAATGAAGTGGCAGGGGAAACCGGAGATCCCAGAGAAAGCCCCTCAACCAAATGCATCGTCCAGAGAATTCCACATGCAAAAGACTTCAATGCAATGAAATAGTTTGTGGTAACCCCAAGCTCAAAAACATCACTCTTATTGTATATTAATTCCCCAGATTGGAACTATGAGCTAAATTATTTGGCAATATTCATAATTGCTCAGCATTAAATTGGTTTTCGAAACTCAGATTATTTATTTCAGACACACAGGACACTGAACCATTTTTATCATACTAAACTTCATTCTTAGTTTGACCAAATAATCATACTGTACACATATTTTCCATTTCCTAAATCTAAGTAGAAAAAAAGCCACTTTCATAAAAAAATTTACGAAGACAAAATTTTTTACATTGCGATAAACAGTTTAAAAACACTACTAATGTGTAACAAACACAACCTTAGGTCAACATAGAATTAGCAGGGTTAGTTCAATTCTGATATAATCTTAAAAAAAAAAATAATAATAATTACTGTAATGTAACCAGCACATTCTTTAAAACCATGTTTAACTGCCAAAACCACTAAAACACTGTTTTAAAATACCACAGCACACTGATTACAATCATGCAGTCCTGTATGTAGCACACAGTGGCGCACCTGCATGTTAAGAGCGTTAAACTTGTCAAAGACTTCTTATTCCATAAACCCCACAAGATGTAATTTAAATACTGATTAGCAAATCTGCCTCCAAGAACACTTTCATTAGAAGTGTTAACCCAAGTTTTAAGAACATATGGAACTAATGACAAATAATTTTTCAATATCGTTAGAGACCCAAAAAAACTATGCATTAAATTCAAGTTATTGGTTATTAAAAATGCATTTATCATACATCAAAATATATACTACTGGTTGCACTGCTATAACAAACTGGCAGGTCACAGTTGAAAAAACTAAGAACCTCAGCAGCATAGCTGCCAACCTCAAGGACTAAAAATTGTACAATGTTTAAAATTAGTAAGATTGTGCGTAAACAAGTCACAGAATTTCACATGCTGAGTTCGTGTAAATATCATCAAACTAAACCTCTACAGCTATTTTTTAATAAAATACTACACTGTTAACATGTCAAAGTTTGACTTCTATTCATGTGTTGTGTTCATGGCTAAAATTACAAAGCCTCCCTATTACAAAGAAAACAAACTTAACAGGGAAGTTACTTTATGTATTTTACTGCAGGCTTAGTCCGTTGAACCAACATAAATACAGTAAACCCTCGCCAGTCCATAGTTTGAGAATCCGTGGTTTTCTCAAAGCTATGTCCGTTTTGATTATTGCAACGTGCTGCGCCGTGCTGCACTGCACCTAGCCTTCAGGTTTGTGCTGCGCTGTGCCACGCTGCTACAGTAGCAAGCATCTAACGGTACTATTAGCAGCAGATGCAGCAAGCCCAAGGTCAACGTGTCTTCCCGGAACACAACAAATCGATAACAGGGTGGTCACTCATTGCAAAAAAGAAAATTCCCAGATTTCCCTGATAGAAAATCAAAAATTTCCCTGATTTTTGCAAGTATGAAAATAACATTTTGGCATTTCATTCAACACATTTTCCAATCAAAATAAATATTTTAAGACATTTTTGACACTACTGTCATTGAACTTGACAAAACATTCATCAGAAATAACTATGAACTTGACAAAGTAGTATAATCACACCTACTTAGCGGTAATTTTTTCAATAAAAATGTTATAATGCTCTCAAAATGACACTATATTCCTTACTGTGACTTTTGCGGTAGCTCAAAATGAACGAGGCAAGAAAATTCCCTAAAATGTCTCAGATTAACCAAAAATTCCCTGACATTTCCAGGTGACCACAATTTCCCTGATAATTCTAGGTTTTCTAGGTGGGTGGCCACCCTGGATAAGACGTGCATGGACACTGCTCCCGGTATTTGTTAGTGTTGTCTGTTGTAAGAATGGTGCCGGTAAGAAAACAGAAGCACGCAACGTTAACACAAACAAAAGTTCGAGATCTGCAAGAAGTTGGAGAGTGGTGTAAAGGTTTCTGCAATCAAGGAAGAATATGGCATCGGCGAGACAACTGTGTACGGCATTAAAAAGAGTAGCGCCAAACTTAACATGTTTATGCCGAACAGCGAGTTGGAGAAAGGATTTTCACGATCGGAAAACACTGCAAACGGTCAAACTACAGGATTTGGACAGTGCACTGTACAAGTGGTTTTCGTTAAAACGGAAAAAAAGTACAGTAGTTGAGATGAAGATAATGATAGTGACGAAGCAAATGTTACGTGGAGTGTGGCTGCTGCTGCTTGGGACACGCTAACGAAATTTTCAGAAAGCAAAAAAAGACTGCTACCCTGTGTCTGAGGTAATGCAATGCCATAACCTGCATTCTACCTTCCTTCACAAAAGAAGACAGGCCATCAAACAGACATCCTCACTCACATGGTGGGACTATGGACACAGCAACAGAGTGAGCAGACTGCTTCAACCTCGTGTGCTGTTAATTGTAACTCTAGAAATAATTAAAGTCTACTTCTTGTGTGTTTCCTTAGTTTAATGTGTGTGCAAGCTATTTGACGTAAAAGTGTATAAATATTACTAACCTGTGCCAAAAGTGTTTGTTTACTTTTTTTCGTGCCTTGTTTGGAATAATCAATGATTGCTGGTAAGTAAAATTTAAGGTATTGCTATGTGCACTGCAGTTTACTACGCCGGCACATGGGCGGAGAAGGGAATAGTAATTGCTCTTTCTGCTTCTCTGTGACAATGACGCGTTGTTTACGACTTGACGGCTCGCAGCCAGCTGCCCGTGCCCAGAGCCGGCCGGCCAGTGTTGCAAAACGTGTTTGAACTGCAGTTTTTTATAAATTATTTTATTTCAAACAGTGTTGGCATCTACCTGTAAGTCCCCAATTTACATCGGGATAAGTTCCTAAAAACCACGACGTAAATCGGGGACTTAGAGTATATGAAACTTTTTTTTTAATTTTGCATATTTTTGCTATGTGAAAATACTGCATTTCAAAAATCCGTGGTTTTCAGAAATCCGAAGGTCACAAATCCCCGAGACCCCCGGATTTGTGAGAGTTTACTGACTACAAATACTGTGGAATTGAGAAACAAATTCTACATCATTGAACGTACAGATGTCAAGGGTATTTACTATCTAATACAATATAATACCATATACTTTTAATTTTAAAACAGTTCTAAACCTTCACATGGTTTGGCGACAGTAAAAAAACATTTTAAAAACTGCATAATATAATTCTCAAACACAACAGTTGTTATATTACTGCGTTTTGGGGACTGTTAAATACGCTGCAGTAGATACAGCAAGCACTCACACTTAATTATACCCTCCACAACAACAAAATGATAAATTTAAGCTTGGCAAAAACCACGTTTACAAAAACACCACCCATCTACGACGATGTGCGCTTCCATATTTGCTGGAAAAATAAGATCTTAACAATAGTTTCTTTCACTTTACACAGTTTGCTGCGTGTTTTTGAGTAACGACTACACAGAAACGGTGCACTGGAAAGACATTTCAAATAAAAACAGTCTTATGAATTGTTTTGCACGAGTATCTGGTATCTTCAGCAAAGTTCAGATTAGGTTCATACAATGCGTGAATAATACAATACTTTTTAGTAAAAATGGGGTAGAATGGCTATAAATGAGCACGCTAGTTCCCAAAACTACAGTATTAGTTTTCTTTATTATCTAAGACACTGTATGTCAGTCGAGTGCAATCTACATACCGCATGTTTGATACCGACATTATGAAATTTTAGTATGAAATTTCTTGTTATGAGTTGACCAAACTGAAAAAATTTTGAAAAAGCTAGGAAATTGTATAATAATTTGCATAACTCTTACAGTCATACAATAGGGCACAAAATCATACATAGTACGGGAGAATCGTACAAGTTGGCAGCCATGTAGCTGGAGCATGCCAGAAGCAGACTTGCCAACTTTTCAAGAAGAGAATTGGTAAAACACCAAATAGATATTAAAAATTTTACCAGAAACTACACGTGAGCAGATAATTTTTATGTCTAAGTTCATTACTTCCACATTTTGACCGGATTCATGCAAATTTATCAAACTTTGAATAACAAGATTACAGTTTCAGGAACTCAGTGAACTTTTTAAATAAGCATACATACAAATACTCATTTGGAACCATTCTGTAAAACTACATTGTACTAAACTTTTTTACCATTTACTGAAACCTGTTCATCTTATAACTGTAATTATCTAAACAAAAAAGAGTACCACACTTACAGTAAACAAAAATAGAAGACTATGAGAGATACATTTACAACTCTCAAATTTCACTCAGAGCAAAGTTCTTTTACGTATGCTTCACAAATGTATTTGTTACTAATACGTATTACCTGTACGTAGTCTGATGTATAGGTTAGACATCCTCTCAAATACATGCCACACATTCGTATCTTCAGACATGTAATAACATTCATAAGCATGATTCATAATAAAAGAGCTGCAAAATAGTGTTTCAGCATCAAAATCAAAAACTTTCATGAGTTAAACTATTGACCCTCTGCCGAATCGAAACACATTCCACGGCACTCCACTATTTTGAAACTGCCACTAAAGAAAAAGTGTATTTTAATATTTGAATTGTTCACAACTGTTAGCAAGCATTTGCAAAGACTGTTAACATTTACAAGAACTTGCTAAAATGTAATAACATAAAGAACAGAAATGACTACCACCATTGAGTTACAAAATTCTGTTGTTACTAATACCTTATCAGAAATTAAATTGGACTACATAAGGAAAACACATCTTCACGAATATGTCTGTTAAAAAATGGTCAAATATCACTTTCATGTACATATACAACAAAATAAATTGCAGTATGAAATAAAATTATGCAACTGCATAAAATTTAAAAATTAGTTTTCTGCCAATTCCTTAAAAAAAAAAAAACTGATAACACCCATATTGTGCCTAAATAAAGCTTCTTTTGATTTCAAATTTATTTTAAATATAACAGGAAACAATTATTATAGTAAGGTGTCCAACAAACAACAATAAATGAATTCCCTAACTTTTTTAGGTTTTCCAATAGAAAATTCAAATTTTTTCCAGAAAAAGGAAAATGTGTAACTTACAAATACAGTAGAAGCTCATTACAATATTCCAATTGGTGAACATGATACTTATCATGAAAGTAATTCTTCCCACACACTAGGTGTGAACATTCATTTTTTATACATTGTGGGCAAAAAATAACCACTGTATAACAGAATCTTCTTTATTAACAACTTCTACTATACTATATTTCGAAAATTTTTTGTTTACCTGACTTTCTTTTATTCAATGTTCCGCATTATCCTGCGTCCCGTAACAGAAATACATAAATGTTTCAGTTGACAAGACTAACTTAAGTTTTTTTGTTGTAAAAAAGGGCAATCTGACAATTAATAGGTTTTTTCGTAACATTTCCTATGTTCTGATGGCCCATTTATGTCAGATATGCATTAGGTACTTTACTGTATTACAAAATGTTGGATATTATTTACTATAACATATTCCAGGTTGTATCATCAAAACAAATTGGTTTGTCAATATTGATCTTGATCGGTACAAAGTATGCATTAAATAAAAATAATGGATGAATTTAACACCTTTAGACACCCTAAGAACCTTTTGCCCGATCTGTCACACGCTGGCTACCACAATTCTGTGACAAATAGTATATAGGGGAGAGTGCTGTACCTCTGGACAAATTTCATTTACTAATATTTTACAGGAGTACGGCATTCTTAAACAATTCATGATACAAGATTCTGCAATATTTTCCATTAAACAGAAATATGCGTACAAGTTAACTTGTTCAGGAAAAATTTTTTTTATTGTATTAGGTAATTTGTCCAAAGGTACAACATGGTGATGTACCTTTGGACACAGGTGATGTACCTTTGGACAAAGTCATTGAGATTGACAAAAAAATGTACAGGCCTAAACAAAAATATGCCTATTCTCTACTTCATCATTGGATTTTGATACATATAATATAGGCCCTACTCTTAAATTAAACACACAACCCAAAAAAATTCAATTTACTAGATATATGCTACACAGAAATTATAGCAACAACAAAATATTATACTTAAAAATGGTTTTAAACAGGGTTTTATACACCACATTTATACCCTTCTACAAAGGAAATGCATGTAACCCTTTAAATTGTGGGATGAATCACTTTATATCATATGTAGAAAAGTTGACAGAGAAAGACAGCTGAGACACTTGTCTCTGAGATCCACCGACTGAAATCGGGTGTGGAAGTTTCAATTCAATGTCATCTGCAGTTATGTCATAAATATCTTCACTTTCACGCACAAATTTGTTAGTGTTTGGTACACGTTTAAGGTATTTAACATTAAATTCAGACCACGTAGTTTCAATCACCTCCGCAATGTAAAATACAATTCTCTTTTTTCCGGCCAACTTGACTAACACGAAATCTCCTTTTTCAACACCATCTTCATACAGCTTTTCTTCCTCAGCATTTTCAGCTTCATATCTGCTTACCTCTTCTCGTACATCTGTTAGGCTTACAGCATCTGATGACTGTATTTCTATTTCATCCTCGACACTTTCATCATCTAAACTGTCATTTGTAATTTTTCTTTTCGCAGTGCATTTTTAGGAGCAGGTTTAAACTTCTTTTTACAACTTTCAACTTCTTCCTTTTCGAGGGTGTCTGTCAATATTCTTGACCTTCCGCGTTTTCTACCCTTTTGAATTTTGCGAGGACCTGCTTTCGGGAAAGGACGAATGTCATGGGGTGAAACATTGCATGGATGAGAAGGTCCAGCATTTACAACTTCATATGATGGTGATAATGGTTGAGCAGAAGGACACTGTGCTAAATCACTATCTGGTAATACCCTATCTGTCACATAGGAAGATAGAAACTCATCCTCTCTGATGAAGATATTTTCATTCAGAGGGTACAAGCCACTTACTTCGAATCCTTTAACAATGTTTTGTGGTGTAAATGCCAGTAGATAAGCTTTACCACAAATTTCTGCCACTTCGTAGATGCTGAGAGGTTTCCCTGGATTGGTGAACATCCATTCTGACACTGCCGTGTTGTAGTATGTCTTATATGGCCCAAAAACTGTTGTGTCCAACGGTTGTAATTATAGGGATGTGTGGGGGGGGGAACTGTCAAAAGAATTACTCCATTATTTCTGCATTTTGTAATACCTGCAACAGAAATATGGCTCTCATGATTGTCAAGAATCAAAATTACTGAGTCCAGCTCTGATGGTTTTACATGTCGTATGAAATGATCCAGATATTGTAAGAATAAGTTTTCATTTGTCCAGCCTGATGGATTTGCTCCCCCAATGGTTCCAGGAGGTGCCCCTTTCAACATATGGTCCTTGAAGTAGACACGGGGGAAAATCAGCATAGGAAGAACATGATTACCGGCAGCATTAACAGCTGCTATCATAGTACGTTCCCCAGAAGTTACACTGCCTGTTTTATTCCTTTAGGTGCTAGTATTTTGGGTGGGACATGCACAGTAGAATTTCCACTTTCATCCAAATTGTAAATTCTAACTGGCTGGAAAGATTTTCTTGACAAAACAGCTTTATAATTGTCAAAAAAATGTTTTTACATTTGCCTTGTTGAAGCTTGTACATCTTGTCAAACTTGTCGATTCTGGTTTCCTAAGGGATATTGCAGGAAATCTTTTCATGAACCCCCTGAGCCCCCCTGAGCCAACCCTTCCCTGCTGCACTTCCAACTTTCCACTGATCAGGAAACTTAATTGCATTAACTTCAGCATACTGAAAAGCAAGTGCCCTACAATCTTTCTTAGTTAACCCATAGTGGAGTGTAGCAGCCGTTTTCAAATAGCCCGCTAGTTGTTTTTCTTGTTCTTTTGTGAATACTAATTTTGTATCGTTTTTACCAAGTTCTGCAGAAACACTTTAACGTTCAGTCTTCCGATGCACCTTGTAGTAATTCCAAAAAGTTGACTTGCTAATTGAATATTCAGCAGCTGCATCCCTCAAAGACAGGCCTTCTGAAACTGCACGAATCGCTTCTTTCAAAGACTCCAAATACAGTGGTTTCCTTTTCACACCTCTTGCTCCGTGGCATTATAAAAGAACATGTCAGTATTAGATCTCAGATATTTTGTAATTACCTGTACAAAGAAGTGAAAAAATAAGTGTTTTACAGCCCTTTAACATCTTTTGTTTTGTCCTCCAACATGATTTGGATACACACTAATGTCCTCAATCAACTCTACGTAGGCCTACATTATGCAGCATATCCTTACACTTATGTATTCCCTACAGAAAGTAGGCTACACTAATAAAACCTGATCAGGAAAAGCAGTGTTGTACCTCTGGACATGTCCACAGGTACAGCACTGTGTGTGTCCAGAGGTACAACATGTTACATGTTCAAACAATTGAGTAAGTAAACAAAAAATAGGTTATGTTTTCCAATATTTATCCAGTCAGAATAAAAACACATATTTTAAGGTATGTTTCAAATATCATAACTAGTAGTTTTTGCTAAATCATAAAATGTAAAACAGGATCAAATGTTTGCATGAAGACTTACTTTTTTAATGTAATTTCTTCTTAGTGCAATTACTAAAATCAATAGGTATTGTATCAACACTTTCCCTCCAACAGAATAGCCAACATATACAGGGCATGCAACTCCAGGACAAATGGACAAAAAATTTCCTTCCAAAGCTGAAATATACCTGATATCCAGAGGTACATAGGTACAGCACACTCCCCTAGACTATTCTGATGATACCTAAAATAAATAATTGCTGCTTAAGATTTAATTTGTTCATCAACTTTAGTTCCAGCAAATAATAATACAGTATTTTGCCTGAAACTTGAATTCAAATAAATGCCATTACAGCCTGAGCATAAGACATAATTATCTGCATTTTTTCTCCCTTAGCAAAACAAAGCATTTTTCGGGCAAACTAACAGAAATACCCAACAGTTGACTAGTAACTACACGACTTTCGTTAATTCCAGAAATTTCATAAAATTCCATGACATTTCCCTACCAACCATATTTCCCTGACTCTTCCGGGTTTTCCCTTTTTTCCAGGTCGCCGGACACCCTGAGTAAACAAAATTTTTTTCAAAAACGGCAAACAGGAGCGTAAAAATGCTGTTTACAGAATTTGCGACAAATTCAACCGCTAAAATATGCTTCAAGCCACAGAACAGGCTTTCAACTGTAATTTTCTCATTGGTTCATACGACATACTAGCGACCAAGCCAAATATTTTTACTATTGTGGTGTACTGAGCTATACAGATTATTTTTGTTTTGTATTTAAACTTCTACTTCTGGATGTTTAGGCCTATTTTATTTTCCTTAAATTTTTGTTGACTAATTCCTTATGGGATCTTTAATGTTCTGCTGTTTTGGCTTATGGATATGTTGACTACAGCCAAACTAGGCTTGTTTTCTAATTTTTTACTGTTTTTTCTTAGTCTCTTTCTAAGATTTCTGAAACGATATAATATTGCAATCACAATAGTACAGTACGTTATTCTGTCCTATTGAAAGAAACATTCAAAGACAAGGTGACTGTGCTTCAAACTGTCCACTATATTGCTGCAGCTTGAAAGTATCACAAACTGATTTGCAAAGTGTTGTCCCTCAAGTGAGGTGATGACGATTTTGACTGTGATTTCAAGAAGCTGGACACAAAATATTACTTTCGACACACACGCAAGTTTTGACGAGGAAGTTGCCACATGTGGTGGTACTATTTGAAGTGTAGCTTCAGAGTGTGACAGTGCACAAGCTCTAAATTAAAAAAAACTGCTGTTAGCCCACAACAATACCACAGTTATCAATTGGTGAGCCACAGCCGTGAAAGCGAAAATGTACAGTGGAATGCACGTCAAGCATATGCCTGATGCGTTATGCCTGCGCACCATCAAGTGAAAAGTGATGATTTACACTGCCACGCGTTTTCCATCTCTCCCGCTCCTCCAACAAAATTTTGGAAATTCCCACGGAAAATGTAAATAAAATTTAAAAGTTCGCAACACAACTAAAAAATAATAAACACATGCTCCAGTGGCCATTGTAGCTTATAGGCCACCACACTCGTGCAACAAACTGGTCACTGCTCACTAAAAAATTTGTACTCTAGCACATTTTTCCAACACCATCAAAACATATTATTTACGTTTACAGTGTTATATTAGTTGTAAAAAGTCTGCACAGTAATATAATTAACACATTTTGTTATAAAAATGCTGGTTTTATCACGGGATGCGACAGAAAATAATCATGCTGGACACCTCTACATTCTTTTGGTAATAGAATTAATCAGTAGAGCATGCTGCACTGTAGTACATTCCAAAAGATGTGAAGCACTATCTGTAAATTAGTTTAAGTGCTGTCCACTACCATGCTGTGTAAACTTGATACCTAGATACTAATTCATCTGCCCGGTCATAAAGTTCGCTGGTCACTAGGTGCACGCTTGTTACGTAATACAATACCGCTCACATTGTAACTATCAGTGGCTCAAGGCCCACTCTAGTGAGATTCTCCTTGTTAACAGTTAGAGCATTTGTCTTTCTCCTGACTCTCTCTCTCTCTCCCTTCACCACCTACTCTTCCTGATGCATGTGCAGTGCCAAAAGACTTAACCATCCTGGCTGACAAGTACTCTGCTCATCCTATTCCTGCTAATGTTGTCTTGGAGGAAAGGAGCCTTGGACATTCATGTGAGTAGAGATCCTGCTTGGTTTCTTCGTGGATTGTCCCTCGGGGTTCATTAGATGGCAATGACCAAGTAGCTCAGATTTACAGGTCAACTTTATTTCCAAATAAATTTTATGCTGCTGTCTTTGAAATTCTCGCCTGTGAATACATGAAATTGGTAAATACTTATTTTACTGTATTACTTCATGCTCGGAGTTTAACTGGGCCATGACGTGGGCACTCCAATGCCTGAAGATACACATGATTTTTAGCGTGTGCATACATAATGGTTGGCATTTGTATGAATTCTTTTAGTTGGAATGTATGTTTTTGAGCTTAAATTAAAATTGCATGAAGAGCTGTTGCAAAGTAAGGATCCTACTGACTTACAATGTTGTTCAATGATAGTCTTCGGAGCCAGGCGTAACACTGTATGCATTTACAGCATGCCAACGCAGTTTTGGAATTTCTATAGACATAAATGTATTACAGATTTTTGGGCAGAGCATGTATTTGAAATTGTATGCCAGTATTTTTAGCTTTAGTGGACTATTTCTAGGGACATAACTGAAGTGGGTGAACATAATCTAATTTTAGATGAGTAAACAGTTTTATAAACCCAAGAACACTTTTCAAGCACATTGATAATCAAATTGGTATTGGTGCAATGCACGTGCAAAATTATCCACGATTTTAATGTGGTTCACATAATTCAACTCTTTAATTACTGAATATGGCAACTGTCAATATTGTATGTTAGCCTGAATTTGGCAACAAAATATGAAGAAAAAACATATCTTTCTGTCTTACTGTACTTACATAAAAAAATATATCTACTATGAACTTCCATTCACTATTTGTGATTCAAAACTTTGAAAGTGTGTGGTATTTCTTGAAACAAGGAATCAAACACAGAGGAAGAACATATTATTGAGGACAGGTATTGGGTCTCCTTACACTTTTGAGGGCCATATCTTGTTTGCAAGCAAACTCTGCATGGTTTGGTCAGGTGAGCCTTCTTTTCTGTTGGAGGTACTGTTGCCAGGAAGTGGTGTCCAGAAATTCTTGTGGTGGTTTCTCGGAGAGAAAGTCTTCCTAGCTTTGTTCGCTCAGCAGGTTTTGCGTATTTTTCTACAATTTCCGAGGGCCACGGTGGCCGAAGGGTCAGACCTCTCGCCTCCCACCAAAGCAATTCGGGTTCGATTTCCGGCAGGGCCGGTCCCAGGATTTTCGCTTCTGGGAATCGTACTAGAAGATGCCGCTGGTTGGCGGGTTTTCTCGGGGAACTCCCGTTTCCCCCGCCCATTCATTCCCGCGCTGCTCCATACTCACATCATGTCACACCTCACCAGCGCTAAAGACCTCGATGTTAAGTGCTGACCAAATTCTCTTCACTCATTCAACACTTTATGAAATTACTTACAGTTGAAAGTTCGCCAAAATCAAATTTTGTCCCGTTTTCATTTTATACAAAGCATACGCATTCAGCAATGCAAGTCTACAACGTGAAAAAAAAAGTTTCATGTACCACTTTATGTTTTTCCTTACACATTAGACAGAGCTGAGAAGCATGTCACACTTGTTGACACCAACCATGTTCAAGTTTTAATCTAAATCACAACTTGGTTTTAGAATATCATTTCCTGTCCCTCTGTCATTCTTACCGATTGGTTTCATTTCCATGTTGTGCATTGTACTGAGAAGTGTTACCTCCCTTTTGTCTTGTTATCGTACAAACAACATGTTTTTGTGCAGTTGGAGGCAATCCTTTCCTACTTTTCCGCATAGCCCCACAGACATTCGTCTTTTTTTTTATGCAAATATTGGAACAGTTGTGGACTGGTATACCAGTTGTCAACAAATAGAGTATAGCCTTTGTTGAGAATTTGGTGCCATCATTGTTGACACAACTGACCCAGAAGTACCCAGCAGTTCAATAATGGTAATATTTGTGCTCTGACAAGTGTAAACAATGACGTCTACAACAAACCCAGTTTCACAGTGGCACAGGACGAAAAGCTTTACCCCAAATCTACTCCTCTTGCTGGGTATGTATTGTAGGAATGACAAACGGCCCTTGAAAAGTAATAATTCCTCGTCTATTACCAAATTCTGAAATGGGTAATAAACTTCTGCATATTTTTTTCAGATCGTCTATCACCATATGAATTTTGTATAGCCTGTCACCAGCTGGCTGTAATTCATATGAGCAAAAATACAGATACCTCAACAATAGCATGCATCTGTCACGTACCGTATTTACTCGCGTAATCGCCGCATATTTTTGACCAAATTTTAGGCCCAAAAATGGGGTGCGGCCATTATGAGGGGTTTTCAAAAAAATTGCCTTCTGAATTTTTTATAGTGTAGAATATAACAAATGTGCATTATTTTCTATACTTACTCGTCCATAGCTTGACCATTTCTCAAAAATAAAGAAAAATATTTTGTCGGTGTATAGTACAGTAAACACAAAAAAATTAAGAGACTTTAAAATCTTGTTAATCCTTTCATGTGCGTCACTAAATTAAAGTCGTTCAAAACTATCCCGCATAAGACGTTTACATTTTACGGTCCATTGCATGTACGCTATTATTTCCCGTGACGTAGTTTATAAACAAATCAGATTCACGCTTAAAACGCCACAACTCTCCAGACGCTGTTACGTTTATCAACAGAGCATCATCAACCAGCAAGCGTGACTCATCGTGTCAACAGCACGTAAACCAGCGAGCGCAACTCATCGTGTCTACAACGCATCAACAAGTGAGCGTGACTCATCGTGTCTACAACGCATCAACCAGCGAGCGTGAATCATCGTGTCTACAACGCATCAACCAGCGAGCGTGACTCATCGTGTCTGGCACCTAGATGCTCGGTTCTGCCGCCACGTCTTATAGGCACGTAAAACGAAGGATCTAGTCGTGCGTGCCGGCGCACTGCGCTTCCGATCGACGAACGTTTGCAACTGTCACGTTTTGAAGATCACATTTTTGCCATTCTGGCTAAGATGTTTTCTCGCCGAAATCCATAGCAAAACCTGATCCCTTGGTAAACATCTTAACAAAGTTTTACTGTATTGTGTCCCATGTTGAAAAATATGGGGTGCGGCCACTATTCAGAGTTTTTAAAATACTGCTCTAGGCCTTTCAAAATAATGGTGCGGCCATTATGCGATGGCGGCCATTATGCGAGTAAATACGGTAACATGGTGTTGCCAAATATTGGTGTATGTATGAGGGGATATGGGGACCAATACTCTTTTACAGACAATTTTTCTGGCGAGTGAATAGCATAATCACTGCAAGAAAGAGGTATATCTCTTCCCAGTCAGTATCACTCAAAGGCTTTTTTTGTTTGCTGGTGCCAGGTTCATTCACGGAAATATGTTCACGTGCATACCAATTGGTTTCTGCAGCTATTTTGCCACACATATATAGTGAAGAAAATAATTTAAAAAATTCTCAGCAGGACAAATTTTCAGTCACATAATTGACTAATAAGCAATCATTTGTATTGTCAAATTTGTGTACTTTAGGCCTAAAGTTGCTTTGTGTCCATGCGATACTGGTTTGCTGAACATTCTTTTGACTGAAGTCACCTTCCCCAGCTGTACGTTCGTTTGATTCAGTGTCGGTTTCCTCTGAAAACGTCTCGCTAATGTCACCTTCACTGGGGATGTAGTCACTTTCACTGCCTACATTTTCACTTTCATCGTTCATACACACTTCAACAACAATAGTTTTTTGTTTGCATGCAGTTTTATACGGTACTAAAAAAACCGCATACCAGCTCGGACTTGTCTCCAAATGAACGACTGTAATAAAGACTAAAAGGTTTATAATTTACGGCACCATTAATGTTCACAGCTTGCACATGAATGTGTTTGTTTACAAATGAACAATGACCATAGTAAAAATAAAAAATGTTTTGACAAATGGTTACTTGCTAATAAAAACAACAAACGTAAATAAAAACATGAATATAAAGTTATTTCCTGATCGCACTTGTCTTCAAAGTTTTATAAAACGATGGTAATAATTACGGTTTTTGTCATTCAAAACTTACATTGGAAAGCGATTCAGGGTGGCCACCAAATCTAAACTATAAAATTCATGCATTTTACCAGGTTTTCAAGGTCCAAAATTTAGTTTTTCAAGGAATCATCTAAATAACTCTGTACATCGGAGGCAAAAGACACTATGTCCACTCTAAAAATGCACTTTTTACCATAAACATTACCACAGATTTAAGTACTTCTCAGTGATATACAACACAAAGTCTGTGTTGTGTCCAAAACCCAAGTTTTTGGGTGTCAAACAGTTGAATTCACTAGTGAATCGGACTCTTCAAACTGCTCTCCTGAAAAATATGATTTTTATGACATAGTGTCTTATGCCTCCGAGGTACAGAACTAAACTGTAGACCTACACACATTTAAATACTACCGTAGGAGCTAATGACTCACTGTAGACACTGCCCAAAATACCACTACGTAACTACATACCTACACATGCATTTAAGTTACACATAAGACCACAACACTAAGGTCCGGTATCTCAATATCTGATTTCTTCTGATTATCTTCCGATTAAAATTTAACCAATGGTAAGCAACCAATATCAGTTTCTCAAGTACTGATTAAGAATAATCAATGGGTTAGCAGTCATTAACCATTGATTATCTTAATCATAAGAAAAGGTGTTGATTACAGAGTTAAATAAGACTTTTAAAACAAACAAGAACATAAACAGCAGACAATATATTAGGTTATGACAGCAGATGATTTAAATTTATAGTTTGAAGATGAAGAAATAGCAGATTTCATAAACAGGCAAAGACTTTACGGGAATGCCCAAATCACATGTAAATAGATGACCATGAATTTGTTATGAGATTTCGCCTGAGTAAAAATACTGTCCTAGTACTACTAGAAAAATTGAAGGACAGCTGGAAGTGACCACAGACAGGTGTGTACTTGTTTATTGCATGCTTTATTTACATTCCATAAACATTAGTACATTCGGTAAGTAATATTATTTTGTAGGTTATGTGAAAACATTTGGTGGTTATGTCACATGCCTTTGTATGGTCTCTGTACTTCCATACATTATTTTGCATAATTGGTTGGAAACCTTTGTTAGATATGTTAACCCTTTGGCTAGTATATAACCATCTTGTTTATGTGTACCCCTGGAGTGAAGTTTTTTTTTCTGGCATAGTTTTATGATAAAAATATTTTATTTTTTATTTTAAGTGCGAAAAAATTTTTCTTGACATTTCAACTTTATTTTAAGAACATTTTTTTATTAAAATGTAATTGTATGATTTACAATATTTAACATAAAAATAAAAATATATTTTATAAGTCATCAATAATCAGTTATCTCTTTAGGCCTACATATGCAGTAATAGGCACATTGAAAATAAAATTATCAATTTT
>PNEQ01059082.1:0-47219 GCA_003012365.1 Medauroidea extradentata | reverse complement strand
ATTTTCTCGTCGTGTGTCACGGAAAAATACCCTTAAAATATATTCCGGGGAAAGGATAAATCGTTGCCCATTTTTAATTGCTTCTTTAGTAAAAAACATTTCAGTTTCGTACTTCTTCTGTACTCAGTAACTATAAAAAGCTGAAATCGTGAAATGTGTACACACACGAAAACGTAAATAATTAAAGTTCATAGAACACTGGATACAGATAAAGATATCCAACTTTTATGTTAATTCACTTTCACAATCCCAAAAATTGTCCAATGCGCATGCGCGAAGGGCGCAGATATACTTGCGTCGAGCCATTTGCTAGTCAAATATTTTCAAGCACTTTGCGCCATCACGTGACCACTTGCACCTGCGTATTTGTATATTTAATACCAAAGCAACGCAGCGCAAGTGCAAATTTTGCGCTGCACCTCTCAAAAGCGATATTTAATCGCCCCCCAGGGAAAAATCTGTTGAGATTTTGTATTTATTCCATGAAATAGCAAGTCCTGGGGGAAAAAAAGGAGAGAGGAACCAATTTCCCTGCAGGCGATATTTGATGGTCAGAGAGATTACGAAAATCTTTATTGCAGTGTTTTACTTGACAGGTAACTAAGAACTGTGGCAAATATGTATCAAAGCAGTACTTATTGGATACATTGTCATGCATCATAGAACAGAAAACATGTAGATATAAATTTTATTGACAGCATGGTCAGTTCAGTTACACCACTGACATCTTCTGCGTGTCTCCTCTCCTACTCTAATACAAACTAATTTTTTGCACATGCTGCTTTACAAAAAGTTTAGCAACATAATTATGTTAAATAATTTTTGTGAGGTTAATTTGAATTTACAGCAGAAAGATGTGTATTACACCCATCTTTTGTGTGGGGACAGAGTCCATCGGCACCTATGTTTAAAAGTGTAACATGTCTTCCAACAGTGGTGTAACCAGATGGAGTGTAAAGCATCCTTTTAAACTTTTGAATTTATGTATTTTAACAAATTTTTCAGTATAAGTCCCTTAGGTATTCTAACAGCTGTATTTTTATTGCAAAACCCATAATTTTTAGCTATATGAGAATGAAAAGTTTGCCCCTCATAGTAAAACTTGAATTCGTTATCTGCTTACACACAGCAGCTTCTCTGTAGTTCAGGACTAGCCAGCAAAAAGTATACAATATATTAAATAGACAAACTGATCGATAAGTACTATGTAGTATGTGAACCAGACAATAACAGGACCTTCAGTTATTCACTACAGATTTTAAATGTTGTATTTGGGTTACAACTAAGGTGGGAATCAAGTATTTACATGTACACTTATGCACTATTTAGAAAACACTATACACATATTTGGTATATATCACTGTTTATTTTTCCATACACATTTTACGTACATTTCTACTTTCTCCTGTTTTTATGAAATCGCTACAGCATCCTCTTCAGAAATCACAGCTGATTGTTTTCTGTTAAAGATATGCACACATTAAAATACTGAACTACATATAATACTAAACAATCTACATCAACATTTTTCGCAGTTTTCTTTTACATCGACAGATGACAGCAAAATATGTGGTGGCTGAAATACAAGTTATGGTATGTCTGTAACCAATTCTTTACCAATACATTACAAACATTACTATTCCACAGTAAAAAAATAAAATGCCACCATTATAAACGGCATACTCTAAATACGGGCTTTCTTTGGAACCACTCATAGTAAATACAATTTTCATTAGATTCAGGTAGTTCAGAAACTGCAAAACATTTTATTTGCATCATTGAGTTTGAGGCAAATTCCTCTCCCTTCCTTAATTACATAAATGTTATGGTCAAAAACCATTTCGAAATAGCCTGCTTATCTCCTTTGTTTATACTATGCTAGTCAATGATAATTTTCTATACTAAAGGTTATATAAAAAAAAAGATATATCAGAGTATAGTTTTCAATGCCTTAGGAATGCTAATGGAGGCTTAAATATCAACATGCTGAAAAAATAAGTACTTTTTTTTTTTCATATTACTGCTCATTTACATTAAACCCTGATGCAATTGCGCATCCATACAAAATGTGTCTTCGTCTGTATATATTGTAACGTGAAATTTTAGGGATTTATTTAAAATAAGTAATTGTAGATTAAAAATTCAATTTGAAAATAAAAGAAGGCGAAGTGAATTGAGACGGAATCTGTTCTTTGAGGGCGGAGCTTTGAAAGATGCTCGACACTGATTGGCCAGGGGCACCCTCTCGTGACCACTGGACTGGGAGGGTGGCTTGCCGCCAAGACAGGGAAGAGCCGTGACGGGGAAAGTGTGTCGAGGCATTTGGCCGCAGACGTCGAGGGAGAACGAAGGTCTCCCATTTTCAACTATTTGTTTCGGATATCAGGGGCGGCGGTAGGCACCCCATTATATCATTCGTCGCAAATAATATTGCTTGATAGTGAAACTGAAAATAAAGACGGGCGGCAGTAGGCACCCAGAGTTTGTGACGTTTATTTTCTTGAAAGAATAAAAATCAGTACTTTATTGCACGCCCTACGTAAGCAGTTCACGATAAATTCACTGAGCCAGGAAACTAACATTCAGTCTTTTTTTTTATTGCCGAGATAAACCCCGTGTTACCTGTGTGGTACTTACGAGGAACGTCGAAACATTTGTGTTCTCTTCAAGAAGTACCTACCTGTTACGTACTTTACAATCGGTTTACTCCAATAACAATGTAGCCTAGCTGCCCAAACCTTTGTTATCTTTCTTTGACTTTTATTTATTCAGAGTAAATGTTAATTTCCGGAATGGTTATTATAAATTTATTCTGTAACACAATAAACTTGAGCATTTACTGTACAGCCCCTCCATTGTTTTTGTTTGGAGCATACCATTTTAGTACATTTTCATGACTTATTCTCTTTAAGATTATTCTTTAAAAATTTCATGGCCCCAAAAACTATGCCTGTACGAGTGAAGTGTTTGTACAAAACTAAGTGCAGTACGAGCAGGGTTTAATTATATTTTAATGAACATAAGTAATTTTGTTTTGGTAACAACTTTGCACCCTTAATTTGTAAATGTGCTACTTGTAACAGATGTAGATTGTTTCCAAAACCTCATATTGTAGGTACTCAAAAGAGCATGCTCTTTCTGCTCCTGCTTTTGACGAAGAGCAGAGTAGTAGTTAAGATTTATAGCAGACAAAAAGCGCACCAAGTATGGTGTTATTTTTCTGTCGGGTGAGACTTATCCAATATGTTTGGTTATGTACTAAGGACTGTTTTGCCATTTTATAAAAACTGATTCAAAAATAAAATTCGCCATGTTACATTTTGTTTGTTACACATTAATTTAAAAGTTAATAATAAGGCATTGTTTTCTCTTGAGGTAGGAGTAAGCCCTACTGTACATGATTGTAATTATTGAAAAATTAACACTTTTTGTCAGGCAAAAACTATTATATAGGCCTACATTAATGTACATAGTAAAAATCGCAAATATAAGAAATAAAATATGTGGCCAAAGATTTCAAAGTAAGTAAAACAAAACATCAACAATCATTAATTCACAGGTTTCATCAGCTGTAGTTTGGAAACAACCACTATACATTCGGTTGGTTGCAGAAAAGAGCAGTACACTTTCTGCTCTTTCTTGCTATTTTTCTACTACTAGAAAATCTTAACATGCTCTCGAGAGCAGAAAGCTCAGGTCGCTCGAACAAATCTTAGGTTACAAACATTAAATTACGTCAGGGTAGGTTACCTAACCTCAAATAACCTAACAAAAAAATTTACGTAGGGCTTTAGGAGACATTAGAAGTAGTCCTACAAAATAAATTTGTTACGTTACCTAACCTAAACTTACCTAACCTAATAATTTTGTTACATAGAACTACTAATGTCTCTAAAAACATTTTTAATTAGTAAAATATATGTCTAAAATAAATAGTTTGGCAGTACACGAAGAGTAGTGATTATTAATATTTACCCACAAAAATTTTTGTCACAAACATAAAACCTGGTCAATTAAATTGATATTCTGTTGGTCTGGGAAATAAGAGCAGCTGACCTGGAAAAGTCAGGGAAATTTTTTTTACATGTTTTGCTAGCCACCCTGATATGACATCTAATACCCGATAAATTAACTTTTACAACTCTTTATACATTGGTGGCCTTGGCAGTTAGGAGTTCGGATGACTCACTTCTTGACACGGTAATATACTGGTTTTATGATTGGACTTGTGCATTGTGTAACCTGCTGGGCGGTGTCACCGTTCCAAGAGTTTTCTCGATCTTCATGCCTATCACATTCACACTAATAAGGTTCTCATGACTTTAATACGTATGTACTTGCTCAAATACCACCATTCCATGCATGATGTTATATGTTCAAGTTCAAGCATCTGTCCGCCACTCCAAGTAGCGAACATTCCGGACACCCCTTTCTTTACGTAGCTCATTTTGTTTTTTACATGTTGACAACCAAAACTACAAAATTACAAAAATACCCATAGTAACAATGCAAAAACTTTGAATGCTACTAAAGAGACCCACACATTTAACAGTGCCACCAATTGCACACTGTTGACAAAACATTGTGCAGACTTTCCCGTGATATTCATCACACTTAACTTGAAACCACAAAAAAATTACAATACAAAAAAACTAAAACTAGATAGATATTCATGCAGCAGTCCTAGTGTACAGTATATGACTAGACACCAAACCTTTCTCTGACTTTTCAGAATGTGGACACATTGTAACAGCCGCGGCTCTAAAGAAAGGGCCATGGTGATGTGCCCCCCTCCCCCGGCCTAGATAAAATAAAAAAAAAAAACAATTCCTATCTGGAGTTTACTAGAACAACTTGTAATTAGCAAAAGATAACTTCAATACTTTAAATAGAAAGCTGCGGCACCCCCTAGCAGCTGAGAGGGTGCTAGGGCAGTTGCCCGTGGTGGACACTTTCCCGCGATGAAAAAAATAATCTTCTCCTCCAGCGGTTTCATCCCTCCCTATACCGATAAGCTGCCAATGAGAACAAAGGACCGGCCCACTGAGAGACACTTGTCGGTGACCCGGCGTATACCTGCTACTTCCTGCCAGCCGTGTGACAGTAGGGAAACACACATATCTCTGAGTTGATAAATACCAATGAGAAGGCTCCATTTAGCCACGCCTGCAGGGAAAGGTACACGGTGCTCACAATATTTCGTCACTTTATGTGTCCGGCAGAAATGTACTACCAGTTCATTATGTATTCTATCACGAACATCAGTGCAAACGAAGGCTAACGACTTGTTTACATCATGGTCGACCTCGCACAGTTTGTTGCGCGCCAGTTGACGATGTGTTTCCTTACTATTCGTAGTAAGTTTTCTAAGCCAATCTACGAACACATTTACTTTACACCCCGGTACAGGTACAGAACTTTAATGGACTTCCTCATTACTTTGAATACAGTTTCAGAAATTTGCAACTCTTATCAGAAATTCGGAAAAAAAAAAGTAAATTCGTTACTGTACTGAAAACGTCAAATTTTTCTTTTATTTAATGCCATGATTTTAATTATGAGTATTTACTGAATAATATTTATCTTATCGTATTTATTACGGATTCTATACTCTCTTGACTACATTTTATACTAAACTGTTCACTTAGAAGAGTATTCTTAGCAAAATTATATTAAAAACAAACTAGTAAAATCAAGGAAAATTAAAAATAAATAAATAAAATAAAGTTATAGTCTCTGTGCTTTCGCGTTGCAGATTCTGGCATTACAAAATCATTTTTATGTCTTAAGAACCGTCAACAATAGTTTTTTAACTGACCAAATGTCTTGCGAATGAAGTACGAAATGGAAGCTCTTAATAGAAGTACGCAACATCGGTACAGTGAGATACTTAAATAACTACAGTGAAACTGAAAACTGATCTAAATCGACTAGATATTTGTAGATTAATTCATCGGCGACAGTTTTGTGAAAATTAAACCGAATGAAATTTTGCAGCATTTCACATCACTAAAACTTCATGTTCAACACTTTAAGTAAGAATAAATGTAAATATTATCAGAGTTTCAATTGGTATACTTAATTAAAAAATGTATAAGCATGTGGTAAATAATTTCGCAACTGTACATTTATGCACTGGAATTGTTTCATTTCGTTAAGTAGAATAATTTCGACATTAGTAGCTAAGGATAGTCGACGTTTATCACAATCTTCATCGTTTAAATAGGTTGAAATGAACGTCATTGGGCAGTCTAAATATTTTTGGAACCCTTGGAAAGTTATAGGCGTAAGTGTAATGATTTTTGTCATTGAAAATATTTAAAGGAGTTATTTAATGAAAATAAATTTGATATAGTAGTAAAGTCCTTTAAATATTTTAATATAACCATATTCATGTTAAGAAACACACCTAAATGTTCTAAAAAAATTAATTAAATCTAACCAATGTAAAAATGTATTTTAAATTATGATTGTCAAATATGTTTTAGTTCGTTGCTATACAGGATGTTCCGGGGGTAGACGTCAATAAAGAGGCGGGTGATAGAGGGGCCTAAGACCACAGACGACTAAGATAAACCAAACTTGTACAATCCGATTCGCAACCGTCTAAAAGTTATGAATTTTTAAAGAAAATTTGGCTGTACTCTAACTTGAACTAAACCTTTACTGATGGTGGAAAAAGTAATGGTCCATGTGGAACGAAATTTGTATACACCAAAGGTGATTTGTGTCGTCACATTTAAAAACACATTTTACGTCACTGAGAATACAGCTTCGAGGTGTAAAAAAATCACTTTTACAAAAGTTGTTTTTGGTTCGGAAAAATGCCTCCAGTTTGCACGAGGAAAATATATTAAAGGGTCACGTAAATGATCACCTGCCGTTGGAAAAACTAACCCATAGTATTATCAATTCACTAGTAAAAAGCAACATTTAAAATTAACAAACGTCGATGCAGTAAATGTGAAAACATAACGTAGCGCAGCACATTCACATACTGCAAAAATCAGCAATAGGGTTTAACATCCTGTATATAGCAAGTTATTGCTTCTGGATCCTTGATCTTCGTCGGCATAACTGTTTACATGAAAGATATTGATAGTTAATTCGGTTAATTGATGTGAAACTGTTTACAGCTAGGAGTATGCCACTATTGCTCCAAATTTTATTATGTGCGTTATTTATAAAAATCACTTCATCAAATATTAATAATTTTTATAAGCAATCAAAGACGTCGTTATCTAAGAATATTATCAGCGTTAGGCCTATTACTACACATATTATGAGTGTCATTGTAACATATATTATTAGTACAGTTACATCAGACATTTGACATTTCTTCATGTATTTTGTCTGCAAATTAACTAGCTAGCTGACAGAACAAATTCAGTAATACTGGCGTTAAAAAGTTCCACAGACTGTGTAACGTTTGTAAATTCAAAATTTGTCTTAGATATTTATGTGATGTAACTTTAAAGTTATAATTTCAATTTTATTTATTACTTGAAAGTTTGTTTAAAAAAAAAACTTATTTCATAGCTTCATTTCAGATCACAGTGATATGTAAACATTTCTCTTTGGTTTAGGTAATCTATGGTTGTGATTTTTTTTGGAAGTTTTTGAGAAGAAGTAAAAAAAAAATACCTGAAAAATGTTGTGAAATATTGAATTACGGATTTATAAAGTTGTAAAATGGCATGTAAGCTGGAAGAGAAGCTGTAAACATCTCAGTCATTATTTTATTGATATGAGATAAGTAGCCTACATCTTATTCTAAATTATTTATTGTGTTTAAGCAGCTAACAGATAACTTTTATATAATTTTTCTCTTTTTTTTTTTTTGGCTTTGATCTATGTTTTTCAAATTTTCACCCGATACACCTAAGTTAAAACGAAGAGAAGCTCATTAGCTCTACTAAAATTATATAACAGCTAGACCGCGGTATTTAACATGGACCTTATTTATATAAACAACTAGAGATGTTACACTGTCGCAGCAAGTGGGGCCCGAATAACACATAGATTAAAGATCGATTAGTAAATGAGTAACGAAAAAAAAAAACTCATTATTTTCTTAGGAGTACTGCCCCTATTAATTATACATATTTTGAATACCCATTCTAACAAATGGCAGACCATGCTGATATTGTTCACACTAATCAAATTACTGGAGTTGAATCGATGACTCAGTCAGCTCCTACTGTTAGCTTGTCACACGATGTTCATGCTGACATTACACAAAATGCTTTGCAACAACTGACAGCTATGATCACATCCATGCAGCATCAGGCTAGGGAGCAAGCTGAACAGATAAACGGTTCCATTGACAGTTTTAGAAAGCAGGTAAACAATAATTTTACCCAGCTTAGTCAAAGTGCAGCGGCGCAAGTTTCCAGCTTACAAAACGAACTGACCACTCTCTCACAACAATTACAAGGAGATATAAGCACCATCCGGGAGGAGATTGAACAAGTTAGGGAGCAATGTTCCAAACAGATTAGTGAAATTGAGAACCGTATTGTGACGTTAGAAAATCAAGGTACAAGCTCAAGCCTGGAGCAAGTTAATGAACATCTATCCGGACAGTTTGATTTATTCGACAGGCATTTAGAACAACGCCGTTTGCAGGTCGAGAAAAATACACGTTTAGAAAGGGCTAAAATGACAGTTGAAATAGAGCAAGTAAGTAAAAAAATCAGTTCAGTAGAAGACGAGATAGGTCACGTCGCTGCAGCACTGCATAACTTACAGGTTAACAAAACGACAAGCACAGATATCTCACATGGACATACAAGCACATCATCACCGAATAACTTCACTTCTTCAACAGAAGTATCAAAAAACCAGTTGGATAATCTCTGCGCACCAGTAAGTACACTCATACACTACACTTCAAAACTCTGGGTAGAACAAGTTCCAAGGTTTGAAGGAAGAACAGGTGAAAATCCAATAAACTTCTTAATAAAGTTTGAAGAACACGCTAATATGTTTAGCCTAACTGATGGGGATATGTTGCGATGTTTAAATTTGGGTTTGAGTTCAACTGCTTATTATTGGTGGGAGATCATCTGACCTAATACAAGTACATACTCTGATTTCAAAACTAAATTTGTTGAACATTTCTGGAGCAAAAAAGTTCAAGGGAAGTTAAGAGCTCAATTTCATACCGAAAGATTTACTCCTGGTCACGAAAAACACTTGGAAACACATTTATCACTGATGTATGGAAAGTTGAGGCACTTAGATCCACCAATCAGCACAGAGGAATTTATTGAGATGGTATTACATCAACTTCCATATCGGTATCAGTCTCACTGGTCAGGACATCACTTCAGCGACTTGTCTGCATTCAGAGAGGCTTTATTAGCTTTTGAGGATATTGACAAACTACATCGTCACCAGTTCTATAAGGAACATGACCGAATGGGTAGCACAGACAGTTCTCCACCATTGTACCCACAATAAACAGATCGTGTATGCCTATATAAAGGTGCAAATAAACACAACAATCATGCTCATGTTCAGTTTTACCATACTGAACCATATCGGTGTAGTCCTCAGATTAACTGTACTGGAAATCCCACTTCGTTTCGAGGCAGGAAATGCTACTCGCGTGTCGACTACAAAAACAGCTATTATCAGAATAAAAGATGAAATAGTTCGGGAAACAGATATGGAAAACAAAAATGTTACAGTGATGTAAGGAATGAAAGGAATGAGGACGAGCAGCAAATACATGTGCAGAACAGCTATAAACATCCAGTGCAAAGTCGTACTGAAACAAGTAGTGGTAACACTGATGAGACTACTAGCACATTAAATGGTGGTTTGCGCGAACTTGAAGAAAGTGGAAAACAAAGAGAAAGTGTAAATTACAGTACAAACTTCCAGCCACAAACGCGCCAAGGAATAAGCTCTAAGATTATGCATGAGAACTGATATTTCGCAAAGCAAACTCCCCTGGATCCTCGTATTCAACCTTTTCTTCCTGCAAATTCGCATGGTTCTTGGAATAACCATGATAATTTTACCCATACCAGAGAAATTTATAATTAAATATTACACATGTAGCACGAAGACTGATATTTGCTGCAGATAACGAGACAGAATAAAAACCGATGTGTCAATAATTACAAACTTTAATTTGAATGATCTTATACTAGTAAAAAGCGCTAATGTTAGCAAGTTCTGGGACCATATTTCAAAGAAGCTTTCACCTCTACATTGTGGACCTTTCCGTGTAGCAAGTGTAATTAACAAGAATGCTTATGAATTAGCTTGTCCTAACATCTGGAAAAATAATTGGCACTCAAAATTTGACAAGTTTGAGACCATATTTTGTTCCGTTAAGAGTGTAGATACTGTAAGAATTCGTTAACAGCCTGAAGTAAACAGCGAGGATAAAGATTTTGAAATGGATTGCTTATTCTTCTGAGAAACTTCAGTATAATGTTGTGGACAATTACATTTTTTTTTTTTTAAGGAATGAAGAAAATGTACATTATTTGAAGTATTGTTAAAAGTGTGGTTTATAGGCGAAAAGTAATTCCGCTATTAGATATAATAATTTTGAAGCCACGCAATGTTCGTACCTTACTTCCCAGTTTTGAGTCGAAGAAAGATATCCACGAAGAGTTTCGATGAAGGAGAACTTGGACAAAGTATAGTATCGCTATGATATGCAAGGCAGATTTAACGGAAATGAATAAAAGAGAAACAAATTCTGGCTGTAACGGAATAAAATGTAATGTGTCTTAATAGAGATTCACTGGACAAGTCCCATTAGGAAAAGTTGAAACAAGAAGAAAATAAAAATTGTGGTTTTTTTGCTAGTGAAGATGAAGTCCATGTCTGAAATTGGATTGCGTTCACAGCAGGTTCAACAACATTTTGAATTGGTGTGTCCTGGGACAACTTCATTATGTCGTCTCGTGAAATCGGAGATCGTCTCACAGCCAACCTTCCTGGGGATGACCACACAGAGTGCTCCTTCATCTTCTTGTGCGTACTGTGTGCAAGTTCCATCAGGCAGAACATTCTGAAAATGCTGGGTTTCTCTCCCTCAAGGACAGCCAACAGAGTGGCAGCTTTTTGAATCCAGCATCAACACTTCAAGTGAATGCACCTGTGTTACTGTGTTTAATTTTTTGTTTCTAATGTCTAGTTTTATTGTCTTCAATTTGAAAAAAAGGCGAAAAGGAAATATTACAGGAAAAAATTATAACTTTAAATATTATATCAAAGATGTTATGTAATTTAGAGTAGGTTTCATAGAAATTTTAAATTTTAACGCAACATTTGTTTTTAAATTTCACTTTTGTGCTACAAGCTTACGATAATTGAAATTTAGCGGCGCTTTCTGTAACGTTTGTAAATTCAAAATTTGTCGTATATATTTATGTGATGTAATTTGAAAGCTATAATTTCAATATTATTTATTACTTGAAAGTTTGTTTTTAAAAAAATACTTATTTCATAGCTTCATTTCAGATCACAGTGATATGTAAACATTTCTATTTGGTTTAGGTAATACATGGTTGTGATATTGTTTAGAAGTTTTTGAGAAGAAGTAAAAAAAAAAAAAATACCTGAAATAAATTGTGAAATACTGAATTACGGATTTATAAAGTTGTAAAATGGCATGTAAGCTGGAAGAGAAGCTGTAAACATCTCAGTCATTATTTTATTGATGTGAGATAAGTAGCCTACATCTTATTCTAAATTATTTATTGTGTTTAAGCAGGTAACAGATAACTTTTGTATAATTTTTTTCTTTTTTTTTTTTTTTTTTTTGCTTTGATCTATGTGTTTCAAATTTTTATCCGATACACCTAAGTTAAAATGAAGAGAAGTTCATTAGCTCTACTAAAATTATATAACAGCTAGACCGCGGTATTTAACATGAACCTTATTTATATAAACAACTAGAGATGTTACAACTGTTTTTGTTCCTGAATACGGAAACACACCTCAGTTTTCGAAATGTAGCATCTGTGGTACACAAAAGGTTGCTGAGTTCATCTGTGTTGTCATTAACGTGTTGCCTGTGCTCATCCGATTTTTATAACTTTGTGATCGTCTGTGTCGTCATTTTACCGTTCAATTCGTTTTAGTAATTTTCTGTCTCCAACATCTTTATTGTTTGTATGTGGTTTCTTTAATTTATTGTAAAGTTTCTAGTTTTTACGTGTGTTTTATAGTCTCATTTTCTTAATTTTTAATTTGAGTAGCCGATGAGTACAGCTTCACTGATAACGTCTACAGGTTACTGATAACAAGAAAATAATTATTGTAAAGGCAGATGTACAAAATAAGCGCATTTTAGCATGAAAAAGCTATAGGCCTGCATGCTACTAAAATGACGAAATTGGTTCTTGAGTAACATAGCCCTACACCTAGACTTAGTTGTGCAGCTATAGAGCGTCCCAACCTTAGATTGCAATACAGGTCTTACGGCGCGCGCTGTTGCCAGATTGCAGCCGAATAACAGAGTTCGGGAGATGTTCTACTTCAGAATTTCGTGTTTTAAAATATTGTGGCGTTTAATATTTTAACTGACATTACAATTTGTATAAAATCACGCTTCAAAATATGCAATTAAAGTAATTTTATATTACTTTAAAAATAAGAAACCATCACAAACCCCACTGATATGAGACCATGTAATTTCACTCCTGAACCAGTTAAGGACAATGGGATGATGAAAACTGCTGACTATAAAGAAAGCATGTATTTCCTTTACTAACCTTTCCAGACATAACCACATAGTCAGTAAAGATAACGTAACGTTTTTTCTCTTTTGACAACACTTCGAGCGACACTCAGGTGTCTTAAGTTAGTTTGTAGGACGGGCGCGTGGGAGCGCATGACAATAATACGCCCCACATTTCACAACTATAAACAAGAGAACGGCTTAAGCTATTGCGGTAGTGCTCTTTTAAAAATATATTTTGGTCATTACGAACAACTTTCTCGCTTTCATACCCATATAACTTCAATAGAAAAAAAAAGTTTCTCACTATCTCACATTCGTTAGAAAAAGATATCTAGAATAAATATTTTTGTTTTTTAATCAAACTGGGTACGAGAATATACATTAATAAGCTGACTTATAATTTGTATATTTCGTTTATCATTGATGGCTTACAGCGCACATATTGTATGTCCAAAAATGGCCATTTTGGGATAGTATGTCCACGACCTGTACCATGACTTCAGCTTTCTTCCCGCACACAATGTGTGTGTCCATCATGTGCAACGATAAAATAATAAGATCTTAACTTTCGTTGTATGTCCTTAAAAATCAAATATTATCAAGCACAAGTATTGTATGTCCCAGCAAAAGGACACACTATAATTGCACACAAATTCTACTATGGTTTTAAGTGCATGTATATTGCATGTCCTAGGTGTTTGGACACACTACAACTGTGCCACAAATGTTTGTTTAGGTTAATTGTATGTCCGGACATAATTGATTTGAGCAGTAAAAAATTTACGCATGTCGAAATTATTTAAATTTTTATTTAATATTGTAAATTATGTTTCATATTTCAACACTATCCAAAGTAAAGCATTATGTTTTGCAAAGTTTATTATTCAAATAAAAATGTTTTTGTCATATTGGCAAGCCTGTTGTTGCTTGTTTACTTAATTGATTTTAACCTTGTAATTAAATAAGTTTAGTGCGATTTTAATTTTGTACCTCTATGGCATGAAATGAGTTACGACGTTGATTACTTTAATGTTTTCTGTGTAACCCTTGTTAATAAATGTCAAGTCGTGGGATTAAAATAATAGCTATGGTGCCTTTAAAATAGCATGAAATAGTGTTACCGGAACTCAGAAAAGCAAAAGGAGTTGGTGAAAGTGTCCTAACCCAACCTGACGTAAGTTGCGAAAAGGATATTAATATTGTGCGTAATTAACCAGCTGATTTGGTAAGAAACTCAAACGAAGGCTTTTTAGAGGATACAGTACCGGTAAATACCGAAGATGCAGGGAACGTAAGTAATATTGCTACAACTGTTACTTTGGAGTCGGATATGGCAGAACTTGCAGGTTTTAATAAGTGTGAATTTGATAATATTATAGACCTACCTGAAGCTGGTAGCTTTGTCATTGAAGAGGGTACTTACGTTTTGTGTTCAAATGAAAATGACAGTCTCAATGACAATATCGTGTTACTGGAAAATGTGTGCCAAGAAGTGACAATTCCTGCTTGGATATTGTGTGATAACTACTCTTCAGAGCCAAAATTGTCTAGTCACATCTCCACGACTAAAAGTTCTACCTACACGAATACTGCGAATGTTAACAGTTGTTTGCCAAACGTAAGAGTAGATAAAGATGAAGTATGTGCATCAACTTCTTGTGAGAAATATGCACCTAGTGCCAGAGATTCATCACTGAATTCAAACAACAGTGATACCGATGTTGAACCTATTGAGAATACGAGAGGAAGAAAACGTAAGAAATGTGCATACCCTGATAGTTGGCAAAGAAACATTAGGAAAAATAGGAGAATGTCTGGGAAGTCTTATATTACTAGAAAAGGGGTAGCAATGCCATGCAAAATTCCTAAGGTAGTAGACTGTAATAGATGTCGGTTTCGTTGCTCTTTAAAGGTGTCAGCTCAGAAGGAAAATTTGTTGTGGACAGAGTACTGGAGCTTAGTCAATTCAGACCGCCAGAGAGTTTATCTTTGTTCCTTAGTAACAGAATCAGAAATAAAATGCCATGGAAAGATAAATGACTCTTCAAAGAAAAGTAAGAGTAAATCTAGGTATTATTACCTTCCAAATGAAGAGGGAAAGCAAACAAGCGTCTGCTGAAAATTTTTGTGTTACACGTTTAACATCAGTTTTCTAGTTGTGGACCTTGCTTTGAAGAGAAATGGAAAAAGCAATGCTTACATTGGTATTGATAAACGGAAAGGTAAGCCTGCACCAAACGCTAATAGAGCAGAAGTTAGGGATACGGTTATGGAACACATACATAGTTTTCCAATAATGGCATCTCATTATTGCAGACGGGACTCTCAGAATCTATAAATTTCTTCAGACCCTAATATTTCAAAAATGTATAGTCTCTTTGCAGATTCATATAGACTCCAACAAACAAAAAGTCCTGTTTTTGAACGTGTATACAGGTATATTTTCAACAGTTGTGACCCATGTCTTAGAATTTATAATCCAAAAAAGATCAGTGCTCTAAATGTAACATTTACTATGACAGAAGTCATAAGAGTGATATAGAAGATGAGTGAAAGAATCACAAGAGGAGGGAGAAGGAAGCAATGACCATGAAAGATGAGGATAAGAGACGAGCTATTCAAGATGGGGGAAAAACTTGCAGGTATATATATTTTGATATGCAAGCAATTTTGAATGTTCCGTTCGGTGGAGATAGTCAGATTTATTACAAACGTAAGTTGTCTGTGTACAACTTTATTAATTTTTATGCGTCCAATGCGGATGGTTTGTGCTATCTCTGGAACGAAACAGAAGGAGGAAAAGGGCCATCAAAAATTGCAACTTGTCTTTTGAACTACCTGAACAATTTGCCAGAAACTGTTTCCCATGTCTCTGCCTTCTGTGACACATGTAGTGGATAAAACCGCAACAAGTTCGTTGTCACAGCTATGTTGTATGCAGTCAACAAAATCAAGAGTTTGAAAATTGTAGACTTGAAGTTTATGGAATCGGGCCATTCTTACTTGGAATGTGATGCTATGCAACAATATAACGTGCACGCAAGTACAAGAAGGTTTACAGCACTCAAGAATGGGCACTGTTGATAGGGGTGGCAAGAAGAAACCCACTTCAGTATGAAGTGAAAGTCATGCGTCATGAAGACTTTTACAATAAGAAGCACTTAGCATCCCATGTAGTCAAAAACACGAAATCAAGCGAATCATGTACAGAGATGGTACACTGGTCACACATTAAATGGTTACGTTTCGATGAAAGTAAACCATTGATAATCCAGTATAAGTACAACTTGTCAGATGAAGAATTTCAGGAACTAGATATTTCACAGCATCGCACGAGGAAATCATTGGACATGAAAACTTGGACAAATGTCCAATTAAAACATAAATATTTGGCAAGAATTCCTATCTCTATTGCAAAAAAAAAAAAAAAAACAGGATCTACTGTCTTTGCTCAAGGCAGGAGTCATACCCAGAGAGTACAAGAATTAAATTGAACAACTTCCTGCCTCAAGCAAGGAACAAGATTTGGTGCTTTTGGAAAGCAATAATGATATTGATTCAGAGTAGAAAAAAAAGAAAGACAACCCATTTATGAGTTGCAATAATGGAACGTTTTCCTTTTAATATGCTACTCTTGTTAAGACACTTTGCACGTAGAACACTGAGGTGTAAAAACAAAACAGTGAACTATTTCCAGTTTTTGTCAACTGTATTTGTTTATTATTGATAAGAAATGCTTTTATTTTGTTACGTGACTGTTTCTAAGTGTAATATTGTCATAGTTTTAAATTTTAAGTGTACTGTTAACTGTGGTCATAAATATTGGACGTCACTTTTTGTGAATTTTTCAATGTGCAAACATAGTATGTCCCATTTAGAATTTGTAAATGTTTAACAGAATAATTTTAAACAACACTATGTTAAAATGTCTGGTCTGAATATTTAAAAAAGAATACAAAGAAACTAATAATGATAACAAGAGTTCATTTTGTAATTACTTCAACATTAAGATATTTACTGCAACTTTCTCTTTTGATTTCCTCAAAACAGATGTTTTGGACATACAATATGTGTGCTGGCTTAGTTAATCAAATTAATTAATATTCCCAGATTACGTAAACGATATTAACAATCAGGGTTAATTTGCACCCTCTTTGAGGAAAGTAGGCTTATCAGTTATGCTGATAACTTCTTGTTTTGTGTCTCAAGTAAACACATCAATAGATTCAGTTGTATATATTCCTATTTTAATAAATACAGCATACCCATCAATTAATTACATACATTTTTTATCAACTATATGCGGTGCTGGGGTTTACGTTTTTCGAAAATGACGGAGGCGAGATAATTTATGTCATCAACTACGGTAATTGAAAAAGCCTACTTAGATGTAGAGTTTAAGATACATACATACATACATACATGAATACATTCATACATGCAAACCCAATATAAATACTGGGTGACAAGAAACAAGTGCATAATAAGCACACCACCCGAATCTTAAGCTAAATTATAGATTGGAGAAGAAAATATGTTTTAGTGGAAAAATGTTGTACGGCGATATTTTATGTGCGCAATATGGCAGCGTTGTACGGAGATACTTCCCTCTTGCCCTCCACGACAAGGTATTATTGAATATACGGTTACATCAAATAAACATAGAATCGTGTTTGGACTGCTCAGTATTTTAACCTGCACCAATAATATATAGGTCAGAACAGTAGTAGTAATATAAGTAAGATATCTGCGGAGCACAAGAGGGGACTAACTACAGTGCTATGTTACCACATTGCGAAAATAAAATATAATCGTACAATATTTGGCCACAAACATTGTCATCTTAATTTTAGTCCAGGATTCGCGTGGTCTGCTTATTATACGTTTGTTTCTTGACATCCTGTATGATGTGCATGTATGTATGTATGTATGAATGTACACGTATGTATGCATGCATGTATGCATGTATGCATGTATGTATGCATGTATGCATGTATGTATGTATGTGTGCATGTATGTATGCATGTATGTATGTATGCACGTACGTATGTATGTATACATGCATGTATGTATGTATGTATGAATGTACACGTATGTATGTATGCATGTATTATGTATACATGTATATATGCATGTATGTATGCATGTATGATGTACATGTATGTATGTATGAATGAACACATATGTATGTATGCATGTATGTATGCATGCATGTATGTATGCATGTATGTATGTATACATGTAAGTATGCGTGTATGTATGTATACATGTATCGCTATAAGTATGAATGTACACATATGTATGTATGCATGTATGTATGTATGCATGTATGTATGTATGTATGCATGTATGTATGTATGCATGTATGTATCCATGTATGTATGTGTGCATGTATGCATGTAAGTATGCATGTATGTATGTGTACATGTATATATGCTGTATGTATGTTTATATGTATGTATGCATGTAGGTATGTATGAATGTACACGTATATATGTATGCATGCATGTATGTACACGTATATATGTATATATGTATGCATGTATGTATGTATGTATACATGTATATATGCATGTATGTATGAATGTATGTATGTATGCATGTATGCATGCATGTATGCATGTATGTATACATGTATATATGCATGTATGTATGGATGTATGCATGTATGTATGCATGTATGTACGTATGTATGCATGTATGTATGTTTGAATGCATGTATGTATGTATGCATTTATGTATGTATATATGTATGTATGTATGCATGTATGTATGTACGTATGTATACATGTATGCATGTATGTATGCATACATGTATGCATACATGCATGCATGTATTTATGTGTGCATGCATGTAAGTATGCATGTATGTATGTAAGTATGCATGTATGTAGGAATGTACATGTATGTATGCATGTATGTATACATGTATGCATGCATGCATGTATGTATGCATGTAAGCATTTATGTATGTATACGTATATATGTATGTATATATGTTTGTATGATTGTATGTGTGTATGTATGCATGTATGCATGTATGTATATATGTATGCGTGTATGTATGTATGTATGTGTGTGCGATAAACTGAGGCATTTTTCACGTCTTTTTAATCCCCTTGTGGTTCGTAATTCAAAATATCCTAAAATATATTTATTAGAATATGTGTTCGTCTCTCACTGAATTTAAAATCATGACTATATCCGGCGAGTTCGGGCTTTATAAACGATTTATTGGAAAAAAATTAAATTGTTTTCACACCCTTAAGGGTAAAATTTTAGTTGGTGATGCTGGCCTATGCCTCGAAGGAAACAAGCCTTCAAAATATTAGATTTAAAAATGGTTTTGGAAATGTTTTGTTAGGTCAGTAGGCCAGTCAGCGTTATTTTTTACATTGAGAGCATAGCCTAGCACTTATTTATATCAATAGGTGATTAATTCCGTAGATTGCAGGGTGTTTATTCATAAGCTTTTCAGTTATTTTTAATTTCCTTATAAACGCAATACTATTACATTTCCAAAGCCAACAGCAATATAATGCAGCATACGGTAAACACGTCTAATTGAGTATGGTCGATAGTTATTGCCCACCCCAATTTTCCCTGTTTATAATTTACCCACCCACGAAACACAATAAACAACTTTACCACATTTTTTTTTACTATTTACTTTTGTACATTTGTCATCCTCTTTAAACAACATGAAGTTGTAATAGGCTAAAAAATCGTCATACAAATTTAATTCTAGTTTCTTTTTGTTCAGTATGAAAATGTATATTTGTTAAATGTGATTTTGTAATTGTAATGGTGAGAACAGTTAATTGGAAGATTGGAGTACAAATTAAGTATTCGGCTGACGAGCGGCGCAGACAGTGACGATTTTATGGCAGGCCCAGGAGGGTGCCAGCCAAAGTTAGGAGGGGGGAAGGGAGCTAACGATCAGAAGGATGATCTTACAGAGGACTCATACTTTGTATTCATTTATATTTGTAAATAATAATTAAATTATTACTGTTTTTCGATTAAACTAGGAAGAGATTGACAATGTTAACTTAGTAAAATTTCATTTCAATCAAACAAACAGTTCGGGAGTAACTGCTACACAGAGTTACCTGATTGTCCTCGGAGACGAGCTGCTATTTATTGGCTGACGAATTTCGAGGGGCAATTTCAGTAGAAGCGGCCATTTTTGTAGATTTGAGGAACTTGCGAGGTAGTCGCCGAGGAAGGCGGACGTGAGATCTCACGGCTCGCGATCACAGAAGTGAAATGCAGCCGCGATATTTTTGCACAACTCGAAGTAGTAGGTCCAGCACCTAACCGCACGACGGAGGCTGTCTGGGACCTTGTAATTAACCTTGTGCTGCCGCCACAGAAGTAAGACACCTGAGTGACAAACATTTGAATAATACTGTTTCGAGTCGTCACCGAGGAAATAGGGACTTTGCGGACGTTACCGAAGGACAATAAATAAAATTACTGTGTATTGATTCCAGCCGTATTTGCCTAACCTTCACTAGACCTTTTGAGTGTTTTCACGTCAAGCCAGAGAGGCGACTTACAAAGTCTTAATACTTATCTTCACCCTGCTGCAGGACATGCTGTCACAAATGAATAATGCCCTATTACCGTTAAAATTTGACGTATTCTTATAACTTCAGTAGGGCCATCGACGTGTACCGTCTTTACGTATAATTACGCTGGCAGAAAAACCCACATCACAAGTAGATTTATTTGTATTGGGTTTTGCGTCTCGTCGACAGCGAATTCATTGGAAATTTTAACACATAACTTCACTCAAGAACAGGGATTAGGAAACAAAACGTCCATGGACTGTGTTAAGGAACCATCTTAGCCTTCGCCTATGGCGGTTTCAGAAAACCACAGCAAACCGAAACTAGGATGGCCGTAGCCAGGGATCAAACCCAGGTCCTCCCGAATGCGAGTCCAGAGTTTTACTGATTCGTTACCTCACTCGCTCAACACCTCTTGTTCAAGAGGTTACTTATCTGTGTATAATTATATATCTGGAGTCACAATCACTCGTCGCATCCGTCAGTTTTCCTCCGTCCATTCGTCTGCAAATCGAGCGATCCACAACAATCAGTCATTCGTCCGTTGTAATTCCTTTAAATTGCTAAGCTACCATTGTATTATCTTAAAATTTCTGTGATGTATAAGAATTGCCTTATACATTTCATTTATTTTCACAGATATTTAATGAACGTATGGTTGATAATAATCGCAACTTATGATTTTTACTGAAAATAAACATTGTGACCATAATTATTCTCTATAAATTTATTTACGTTTCGCATTTAATAAGCGCCATGTAAAAACAATTTCAGTTAATGTTTTAATTTGTGCTCATTACCAAATATATTTCTATCGTATTGTGAAGGAGAATTTCCATCGCTGTCATAACAATACTAATAAAATAAAAAATCCAGCCTTCTTGTTAATATTTAAAACTACCAAACAAATGTAACCAATTTCAAAAGGCATCTCATTAGTCCGTGTGCCGTCAAAGGTTACAGGTTACCAAGCTTTATAAGACGTATGGAAATATTCGTGGTTTCTGGTTGGCGGAAGGTCACGTGACCAATGGTCACGTGACCTAAATATGGTATTTAATTTCCTCGTTTGAATTTTAATAGTCTATGTTTTACACGCACTAAATAAATTATTTATGTGTTGGTGGTCTAGGTTGTCCGACTTATAATTAGAGCAACTAAATATTTCTGTTTGGTTACATAATATCTTAAGACTGCATTTGGTACTAAACTATAAAGATTTACTTTGGAATGGGTTATCACGCCAGATGTGTCAGTTGTACAAAAAATTAATTTTTTCCATTAAGATCTAATATTATAGTTTTTTTCTTCGTTTCAGTAAGTTAAATGCTTTCATATTTTTGTTAATATCTGTTTCAAAATATTTTTATTTTGCATTAATATAAGCTTTGTACTTATGGATCCAAGTTAATTTCAATGTTTAAGTTTCGGCACAAATTAAAATTTGTGGTGTATCAGATCACCGCAGTTTTTCGATGGCCTGAACAGTGTGAAATCGAACCGTTATTAATCACTAACTTAATGGTTTTCTTAAGTATTCCTTAAGCTGAGGAGACAAAGAAGTCCTACCGCACTGTAAATAGGTATTTTTTATGATTATAATTGTGTGAATATTCTAAACTCCTGAACACGAATGGCGATATTTTATAATGCTGAGCCACGATGCTGAAAAGCCGACATAATTGTATGTAAAACTGCTGAAGATTTTGTCCCAAAAAGTTTCCTCACAACTTAAATGGCTGTGAACTAATTGTGGAAACATACGACTAAATAAAATTCACCAAAATGTTGACAATTAGGATTATTTGACTTCATAATACATTACAGGTAGCCGAGGTTATGTTCTATCATTGCATTCCTTCTTGGAAAAATAATATAGAGAGAGCAAAAATATACTTTACGAAGAACATTTTAATCTGAATGGAAATTCAGCTTTAAATATAATTTTCCTGAAGGAGCATTGGAATAACTCTAATTTGCCTTCCGTAATATAATTTATTCTCTCTATAATTATCGTTGTTGTTTTTTACTTGTTGTATCTTCTTAATTAAGTGAAAATTAATTTCAATAGAAATATGAACATCACGAATTTGTAATGTTATGTAGGTCTAGTCGCAGTTTTGTACTGAATGGTGCATTTAATTTTTCATTATAAGGAGAAATTACCGACGTCACTCTAAACTGTCAACATTTGTTAGATTTGATAAAAAGAGTTCTTATATATAGATACACACACATTATTCTCATCATCTATACACAATGAATACAAATTTGAAACTACGATTTCTGGTATTCAGCATACATTTTTTTCCGTGCTAAGGTTATTGACCAAAATTAGTTTTAATCAGTTAGTGTAGATCCAATCGCGGAGAAATTTAAACTGTATAAAAAAACAAAATGTTACTAAACTGACGTTTCAGTCTGCACTATAATTTCTATCTGGTAAAGAAAATGTTAACGTAATTACAAAAATCAAATATAAATGTTGTATTAATATCTACAGTTACTCGATTAGCCACAAATGTATGAAGGCATTACCTACGTAACATTGCCGCCTACATCAATTTAGCAGATGACGTGTTAGATTTTCTTAACTTAACTGACACAATTCATGCATATGGAACAAATAAAATTATAGAAATAAATTATTTAAGATACATAGGCAGTACAGGTAATCCTACCAAAATATTTGATACATTTTTGTTTTAAAAATGGTAATTGAATGTCTGCGTTGATATACTTATACATTTAGTAGAAATGCGCAGTAAATTTACAAACTGTGCATTTTTATGAGTGAAAAAAATGTCTGCTGTAAAACTGTTACCTAAAGCCATAGAAATGTACCAGTTTACACATATTTAACCTTAATTTAGCATTAACATTTCAAATTTAAAGCCTAGCAGAGTTTATTGGGACCTAAGCCACAAATATGTGATAAAATAAGACTTATTAACTTCTAAACGTAGACCATATTTACAACAGCAACAAAAAAAAAAAAAAAAAAAAAAAAAAAAAAAAAAAAAAAAAAAAAAAAAAAAAAAAAAAAAAAAAAAAAAAAAAAAAAAAAAAAAAAAAAAAAAAAAAAAAAAAAAAAAAAGGAAGCAAAAAGAGTCGTCAAGAAAATTAAATATATTTTACATCTTTTATGCTGAAATCACAAGGTTCAAGATAGAAGAATCTTTACAAGAGTCGGTGCAACGCAACGATTTGATGGAGTCGTTCATCATGGCGATATTAGGTATATTGTTAGGATATTATTCGTTTTGTTCTTAAAACGCATTATATAAAGCATACAAAGCTTAGTTATGTGTTAAGACATCCGTTAATTAAACAAACTTCTGCTAAACGCTTTATTTAGATTCATATAGACAACAATGATGCGACTACATGATACAGTTAGCGATGCACACTTGTTAATACAGTGACAATTTACATAAGTGGTCGTCGAATGTAATTTGGACTAGCCTCAGCTCCAGAAATAATCTACAAAATTATGAGCAAAATCTTAAAGGATGTCAATAGTACAGAGTGTTCTACTTTACTCTATATTAATTCATGCCTCAAATTAAGAGGAATTATGTGCTATCACAGAACAGTAATTAGTAAACTGAAACAAGCTGGATTAAAACTTAATCCGAGTAATTGTACGTTTAGTGAAAAAAAAAGGCATTACATTTCTTGGACAGACTGCATCTAGTGAAGGAATATCACCTGATCCAGCTAAGGTAAAATCTGTTTAAAAGATTAAAAATACCTTCAGCAACACAAGACCAGCAAATATTTCATGGACTTCAAGTCAACCCAAATGTGTCAGAACCGTCAGATCCACTCCGGATATTTTGGCAAAAAGTAGCTTTATTTGAGTAATGAAGGAAAGAATGCATTCAACAAGCTGAAGAAAAGTCTGAAATCACCTCCGTTATTACGGTTCTACGACCGTATAAACATACTAACACTGGCATTGACAAAAGTAGTCACACAGTAGGATTTGTCCTCATACAAGAAAACCTACCGGCTCCCTACTCATCTAAATCTTTTATTAAAACACAACTTAAGCTAAAATAGGCAATTCAAAACATTATGCTGCGCCTGCCAGACTGCAGAGTGTTTTAATTGATATTTCGCCATATAATCCCGCTGTGACAAACAAGAATGTATCACAATTATACAGTGCATGTGCTTCGAGCCGCGACTGTGACAATGCTTCAGAACCTGAAGAAACTTCCACATACGAAGCACATTTCAAGTCAGGGAACTGAAAGAAGGGATCACCGATACTGAAGAGCTGTCTGATATACACCACGCTATTTATGATGGTTGACCCGAAAAACGTAAAAACCTACACGAAAATCGAAATAAATATTGTACTTCCAGAGGAGAGCTAGCTGTGTAGAATGATGTCATTTTCAGAGTGACACCAACACTAATTCCAACAGCTATGAAGGCACTGGTAGTTTTACATCCGCGCGATGCTCACTAAATAGCAATACAGCATGTTTTCTGTCCAGGACTGACAAGGACATTCTAGATTATGTGTAGAAATGTGCAACTTGTTAGAAACTCCAATGGGATCCTCCACAAGAATGCCTTGGCGAAGAAGGAATTTCCTCTAGTTGATGGATTTATGTCTCTTCTGATTTATTTCAATTCAAGGGAAAATATTACTTGATCGTCACCGGTAGTTTGTCAGGGTATTTAGTAACATTGTCTATCTACTCCCATGAGGCAGGGCGAGTATGAAATGTGTCTTTGACGCTATATGTTATGTGTTTCTAATTGATTGTTACATAAATTCTGATGGACTACCAGTACATTTCGCAACGTAAGTCTCGCAACCCTAAACTTTCGAAAATCATGCATTTTTTTAGCGTTAAACATCACACAGTCCGCACACCTGTGTCCACTACAAGAACAAAATCCGTAAATAAAAGAAAATTATGCAAAATCGACGCCGACACCTAATATGTAAATTTGAAACAAAAAATTCAAACATATTTTTTTTAATTTTTCTATGCGTATCGGTAATCTGTCGCGCATGGTAAGCAAAAATGCCTTATGATTTCACCATACATATTTTTTAAATGACGATTTTTTTTGCTTTCCACTTAATCGGAAATATTTGAAAAAGAAAGTTTTTAATTCCTCTAAAACTGGTAAAAACACATGATGACGTTTGTTCAAATTGTAAATCACATTACAACTTTTAGACTAGAAACGAACATTTTGGTTATTTTACTTTATTTTAAAAATTTTAATGGGGTTTCGATCCATCTCTTTTCATACGGTGGGTTTGCATCCAAACCCAACATATTTTTGGTTTCTACGTCGTCGTTTAGCAATGGTTTAGGTCCGTATTTTGCACCTAAGCTACGCAGCATAGGTCATAAGTAATTCTGCGTACATATGAGTTTTGTTGTGTGCACTGCATTCTCGTTGGTAGACGTTCAACTTTAACAACGTGTTTCTAACTCATTATACTTTAGTTAATATTTTTCTGGGACTCTATCGCTGCAGTTTTATTAGCGATATGAAACAAAACAATGGATGCTAGGCAGTTGCATCAAGAACATCTTTTTTACTAGGCAGATAACATTACTCAATAAACCATCTTCAAATGTTCTAAAAATTTATGATTATGAATTTGTATGCAATTAGAGGGTAGCAACACCTAATATTTTCATAAGTGGGGTAGGTTACAGGCAGCATTTGTTGTTCGTTTGAAGATCCCAACCGCATTTAACAATGCTGAATTTTTTTTAATGTCAATTAGTTTCCCACTATATTTCCATATTTTGGAAAAATACGTTTTTAAAATCTTATGTTTAGAGGCCCATTACTCCCTTAATATTAAGTCTAAGTTAAAAGTGTACAAAACATGCTTTCGTCTTATATTTTTGCGAGGAACACGAATGTGGAGCTTGTCCACACACTTTGGAAAAATTATATATAAACAAATAAATATATATGTGTTTGTGTGTAGGTGTGTGTGTATTTTGTGGGCATACAGCAACACTGGCAGGCATGCAGAATAGAGCGAATGACAGGAATCGTGTCAGCTCCGTTAGCGATAGTGTTGTGTTACTCGAGTCTCCGGCAGCACTGCAGTCAGTCTCTACTACACGCAGTGTTCAGCTATAATGATCAACTTTATAAAACGTGACGATGTATAATTGTTTTCCAGAAATCATACTTGCTTGCATTTATAAAATATTTTAACGTTTCTATACCGTCTACGCTTTTACGTGAATAGAATGCGCAAATTATATGAGTAACACATTTTATTCGTGTGTATGAACTACCATAATTTTATAATCACGTCTACAGTATACAATGGATATTTTTAAAAACGTTTTAATGTCATACTCTAGTTAATATAAATTAGTTTTTGGTATTATCTACACATGAAATTTACTTGTATAAAACATAAAAAATGAAATTGGTAATGTAAGAAATTATACTTGTGTAATGGTAAGTACTCAAAAAGTATGAGACATTGTAGCTATTACAATATGAATTAACTATTGAAAATTAATACTTAATATGTCAACGTAGGAATGATGGATGAGGAAGCAATCAAGCGATGGGATACTTCAAAAGCAATATCAGCAAAACATCACGATATATATAAAAGAATCTTGTTTTGTAGTAAAATTAACTTTATATAAATTTATATATATATCTTTATTTAGAATTACTAGGGTTGATAATGGACATTTCTTGGAGGCTATATATAGTAAAAATTACAAAAGTAGAATTTAAACTTTTGTAAAGCTAAAAATGAATCGAATTTTACATGATCAATCAATATACTTTATGACTAAATGGAAACGTGGAAGGTATGAAGAGATTTAAAATTTTGTAAAAGTTGGCATAAATTTATTTTTGGAGAAAATCAATATAATATACATGACAAAAATAAAAAACTTGTAAAATCTTAAGAAAATATTACTTAAATAATAAATTAATGTGTGTATATATATATAGAGAGAGAGAGGGAGGGAGAGAGAGAGAGGGAGGGAGAGAGAGGGAGGGAGGGAGAGAGAGGGAGGGAGAGAGAGAGGGAGGGAGAGAGAGAGTGACAGAGAAAAATAGAGAGCTAATGTACATATTAATAATGATGTTCAATTCTAGACTCACTTTGAGCCGTGAGCAGTAAAGTCATCTAGCAATTTTAGATGACAGCCAGAACGTTATTTTTCGCCATACAGCGTTGCGAACTGCAAGGATTTCAAGGATGTTCAAGTGCGATAAAATCACAATTTTATATATTTATGAAATAGTGTTAGTTTGTAGACGACACTTGTGAGTACAGTTTCCTCTTACAAAACAATTTTAGCTCTCATAGTTTTCTCATAACGGTGCGACAAAGTTAAAATTTGCTTGTTCTACTGCCATGCAAATAGTGAAAACCAACTGACCTACTTGAATAAAATAATTCGCTGTGATATTACATCCAATGAACTGTGCAATAAAGTATTTAAAATACCATAACGTAATACTTTGAATTTTTAAAAAATCGCAAAAGTAGAAGAAGTAAGTTGAAAAATTCAGCAATTTTTTTTAATACAAAAATAGTTCACGGGAATTTAAAAAAAAATTATTGCTTAGCCCGTGGCATGTTAATTCACTGTGAATTATTTCACTGACGCAAGTCAATTAGTTTTCGCCATTTGCAAGGCAGCAGAACATGCAAATTATGACTTTGAAACTCCGTTATGAGAAAACGATGCTACCTATAATTGTTTTGCAAGAGGAAACTGTACTCACAAGTATCGTCTATAAAACAAACACTATTCCATGTAAATATAAAATTATGATTTTATCGCAATTGAACACTCTTATGCGAATTCCGCAGATTTCATTAGTTTTCAAGTTTGTGGTTAAAAAAATATATATATATTTGTTATTTTTACAGATTTTTCCCTTACTTTAGGCAACTTTTGGAAGTCCTCCATTTTTTTAAAGAACATGTTATACTGTATCGTCTGATTGTAAAGCTCAAGGTCAAAGTCAATTCAAATAGACGGTGGTAGAGCCAATCATTCCTGAGCACGCCTACACTCAGCCCTCAACACAACACCCAAGTCAGCAGATCGGCATTTTTATACTACTACGTGTACGGTATCATATCCCAAGAACGTATAGCGGAAGGGAATATTGCTACACACTCAGGGGCGTCATTTATGTATATAACATTTTTTTGTGTATTTTGTTATTTAAATAATATTAACGTAAGCACATATAACCGAAGTTTAAATAATAAAGTTTCTAATTTATACATGCTTAATAATTAAAAAAGATGCAACAAGGTCACTGTCGCCAAAAAAAAAAAATCTTGCCCCTCACCCCCCAAGAAAAACCTGGAATGACGCACCCCCTCCCCCTCCATTTACAAGTTTTAGCTTCATCTCTTTAACACTTTGCTTTCCATCGGTGTTGTTCTATTTACGGAAAGTGACTTATATTTAAATGTAAAGTAGCATTATGTTAAGTGAGTGTCAAAGTAATAGAGCAAGAAAACCAGTAACTCCGTGCGTAGTTGAATAATCTGATGCACTTGGCAGTCCGATCAGCGCAGAGTTTCAACAACATAAAAAAAATTACCATATGTTACTAGTTCAGAAGAAATAAAACTTGACGCAATGATATAGGTCCTATCGCTAGTAAACTCAACAACAGGTGATGCCTTTCATACTATTGTGTGTGATGAACTTTTATTTAGTATTTTAACCCCTATAGCCTTACAAGTAAAACTGATGATAACGAAAAATTCCTCAAGTTTAAAAGTTGTAAACATTATAAAATTAATTACTGCGCATATTTTTCTGACAATATAAGCCGGTTTTCTTTACGAGATTTATTTTGAACACATTAAAGGGGGAAATATTGGTTTATAGTGAATTTCGAAAGATGATGGTAATCGTTATTATGACGATAGTAACAACGACAATAATTATAAATATACATATACGAATGATTGCTTTATGTTGTTCGACGAAAATTTCCTATTTATATATATATTTTTTTATAATTTTACGTTTCCAATTGTGAAAATATTCTTTACTGCTTTCAGTTTCTGATGAACAATGGAAAAGTTTAACATACTTTAATTTTAGTGCCTTCACATTGTCTTGTGGATTTTTTTAAATTCGTAGGTAATTTTTCGGGGCAAGGGAAAACTTGAAACAATAATAATTTAATTTCAGTGAAATATATAATTTTTTAATCATCTGTGGATAAATTTACATCCTAACTCTTTCAAACATGTACTTAGTTTGCAATTTACGACATTTTTTATGTTTCTCCTAAACGATTTCCAAGAAAATTTTTTGAAAATATTTGTTGGTTTGGAAAATTTATGGATATGCATGTTATCGGAAATCCAGTGCTCTCTAATTTGAGCCTTTGTATTTGTCCCTGGATACTTTGGTTTTCAGTTAGTTTTTCATTACGGGACTAATCCAAGATAATAAATGTATTCCAGTGTATTTTGGATATGTTATGAGTAGAGACGTGCAGAACTCGCGCTGTCATTTGCGAACAAGCTAGACTTCACTAAACTGTTCATTTTTCAACATAATCTGTGATATCATGTAATTATTTGACTGATTTACACACAGTTCGTCACTCTACTGTGGGAATTTTAATTACTGTAAACCAGGGTTAGTTATGGTCCAGGGCAGTTGCTGTACCACTCAAATTGGGGCCACACTGGCCATTGGTCAGACCAGTCACCTGCTACCAATGTGATCCGGGTTCGATTCCTGGCAGGGTCAGTTCCCTAATTTTTGTACGTGGGAATCGTGCCGGGCGATGCCTCTGGTCGGCGAGTTTTCTTGGGAATATCTCGTTCTCCCGTTTTCCCCGCTCGTCCTTTAGACGCTGCTCCACACTCAACTCATGTCACCCTCACCAGCGCTAAAGACCTAGATGTTTGGCACTAGCTACAAATCTCTAACAATTTAACTTTTTTAAGAAGCACATCTTAAGTTAGATCTGGATGTACTAAATGTATATTTAATGAATATACTCTAATTTAATATTTACCTACCAAATGATCTTAGACTATTATTTTAATAGGACAGACTTGCCCCGAAATGGGACAAAGATACCTCACTTTATGGTATTAGCTAAGAGCATTCCCCACTGCATGTCACGACTATAGCGCAAAGATTTTTCTCCGTATAAGTGGTTTGCCTTTAAGGCGTTTGCTTTAAAGTCGTTCAGCGCTATAAAATTTTGCCCTGAAATAGTTTGCACTAAAGTCGTTTGCCCTGAAAGCGTTTGCCCTAAAGCGTTTGCCTAAAATTACTTTGCCACAAAGGTACTAAACTTAGAGGCGTTTGTCCTAAATTTGTGCGTAAAGGCGTTTGCCCTAAATGTTAACTTAATCTCTTAGGATACAACTTAGGTGATCTCCCTAACAGTGTTTACCATAAAACTATTTCCTGATCCGTCGTTTGCCCTAAAACCATTTGTCGTACAAGTTTATTTTCTGTAGAGTTAGATTAGGTTAGATAATGCTAAGTTTTTTTTACGTTGTATTAGGTTACTCCGAAACCTATGAGTTAAATGTAAAATATAAGAAAACTGTTGGTCATAGATTAGAAAACTTGAGAATATTTCTACCGTCATTTATCCTACATGTTATTGCCCGATTTTTTTCCCGTCATGCCTTTGCCCTGAAGTAGATTGCATATAGTCGTTTACCCCAAAGTTTATGGTAAACGACGTCTGCTCGCTACGAGATTCTGTGGTAACAATAAGTCGTCGAGGAGCGAGCGAGAGATTACAGTCTAGTCTGCAGGTCTCTAGCTGCAGAAAAATTTTTATTCTTTAATTTCGGTCTCTACATTTATTGCGTTAAATGCATGGTACTTACATTTTTATTTTTAAAAATGTTTTCTGAAATTATTTTTGAGAAAATTAATAAAAAAAATTTTGTTTGATGTTTGTTCATTTTGTCCATATTATGGAAAAGTTTGTGCTCTTCAATTCTGAATCGTAACATGCACTTCTTTTAGCTTTGTATATAGCCTATGCAATGCAAAATGAGTGGATATAGTATTACGGATATAAGATATTTGAGCTATAAATCTTTGTTTAGTTGGTAATTTTTTTTTATTGATGCTATACACTGAGAGAAATAATTGTTTCATTGTACTAAATATATTTGTTTGGGTGATGTTTACTTCAGCTAAACAATATTTTGTTGGTAAGACCAAGCTTGGAGTTCTCCAAACAAATTTAATTATTTCCCTCGACCAAATTATTTATTTAAACGCACTTCGTTTGTGCCAAACGTATATTTGGTTACTATAGGACGTCAAATAAATATTTTGTGTAAAAAAAAAACAACTTATTACAACTTGTCAACGAAATGATATTGTTAGTTATGAGTGATGTGCTTTGAACCAACAATATTTTTTCGATGGACTAAATTATTTTGTAGGCGAAACTAAATCCATTTGGTTGACTTGCGGAAGATGGCAGTTTGGTGTGCGTGAGCGACAAGATGGCGAACACTGTATACCTCAACTTTCAAAATATAAGCTTGTGCGACAAGTAGGATGTCTAAACTGTTAATCAGCAGAATTCAAGTATCTTAATTTTAGCTATAAGTGTTTAATTCGATCGGTCACAAAAGAAAATGCCATAACCTTGAAAAATACCACAGCTGCACGTCTCGTTCTTTGTGCTGCGGTGCACGGCAATCATTTGGTAATATTATTTGACGACGTTTTCCTTTTCGCAGACGGAAGACAAACATGTTTTAAAATAAAGCAGTACAATCGTAATTCAATATTAGGCCCAAATATTCCTATACAAATAATATTCTCAATATCGTAGAAGCATTCGTAGCTGAGTTGGTTAGCCGACCCCCCATAACTCAGTTGGTTGAGCTGCCGACTTGGATACGAGGGGTTCTGGGTTCGTTTCCCAGGTCTGGCTGGGTGTTAATTCGTGTTTGTCCATTGGGTCTAAAAAATTGTCACTATACAAATTGTCTCACGAAAAGTACTGGGGTCACTCGAATTAAGTCACATTAACGGGGGGAATGTTTGGTGCAGTGTTGATGCGGAAGCTTCCGCATCGCCATTGCACCAAACATTTTTTCTTATAAAAACAATAAATAATAAAAAAAATTAAAAAAATTAAAAAAAGTTGGTTAGATCATGAACAGAAAACGGGAAGTGAAAGGATAATGGATCAAATCCCGGCCAAACCGTACAATGTCTTAAAATTTTAGAAATGTTTTAAGTTTGTAAAATATATATTTTTAGTTCTTAAAATATTGTATGTGCATTTCATATGTCCAACGAAATATTTTTATGGCCAACTAAATATTTGGTACTGCTAACAAAATTCAGCTATTTGCCTGAAACAAATCGAGGGAACGAAATAAATTGGTACGAGCAAACAAATATTTCGTTGCCCCTATACAAACAAATGATTTGGTTGATTGAAACAAATTTTGTTTGCACCAACAACATTTTTTTCTCAGTGTAAGCAACACAAATTGAGCATAAATACGTGGTACATTAGCGATACGTGATTATTTCTGTCAGCGTTGGGTAACATGGCGAAGGAGTAGAAGGATGTAAATCTGCTGAAGGAGCCAAACCAGCAGAGGTAGTACGGAATATGGTGCTGGCCTCTCATAATGACCTTGCTGCCCCAGTAGACTGCAGACAGATGTCTCCAGTCGGCTACATTCCACATATAGTATTTAAGCACATCATAATAGTTTACTTTGTCTCTTACAACAAGGCTACTAAATAAATAACGTATGGGGATGGTACCCGAGAGCAGGATGTCAGACCCCGAGGGCAGAATTCTGACTGGACACCGTGAATAATGACGCGAAATGGAGATGTGACACATCTGTGAAGGTTAGTTATTCGTTAGTTATCGTTTGTTCCACAATAAAAATCGTTATTTCAATTTCTACTACCACTAATTAGCTAATTAAATTTTCGGGTATCAACTTCACACAGCCCTCCCCCAAATGCTCCGAATAATTTCAAATTATACACAGGTTAGTTCTTTGTTAGTTATAATTTATTCTGCGATAAAAATCGTTACTTCCAAAATTTTACTGCCCCATTTAGCTGATTAAATTTGGGATGGAGGAAATTTCAACCTCCTACTCCTTCTCCCCCACCCCTTCTTAAAATGCTCAGAAAATTTTGAAAATTTTCACAGAGTTTGTTTTTTCTTATAGTTCTTTCCGCAATAAAAATCTATTGTTCCGATACTTCACTGCCACTAATTAGCTTATAAAATGTGACGATTTTGGATGGGGGGCAACTTCACGCTGCCTCCCTAAAAATACCCAGAAGACTATAGATATAGTCACATCGCTTATTTCCAAGTCTTATTTAGTGTGTTTCGATGCAAAATCCGTTTGTCCCATATTGTGTTTGCCACTAATTAGCCAATTATATTTCTACCCCTAATATTCAGAAAAACATTAAAATATTTTCAGTGTCAGTTCTTCGTAATTATAGTTTATACCGCAATGAAAATTGTATCTTCCAAATTTTAACTGCCACTGATTAGCTAATTAAGGCCAAAGGTTCCAGCATCACACTGTTATTTACCTCTTACATGCTAAGATGTTTATATTTATAGTCATAGCGATAGTTTTTGGTAAGTTATCGTTTTTACGCAATAAAAATCGTCCCGTATATTAACTGCCAATAATTAGCTTATTAAATTCGGCATTGTTTGAGTTAGGATGCAACCTCTCACTGCCCCACCAAATGCTCCCAAAATTATCGAATTGTTTACAGCGTTATTTCTTTGTTTGTTATAGTTTTTTTGTCTAAATACCAGATATTCTAAGTTTTCAATTTAATCAGCTAATTTAATTGGTGGCCGTCGCACTGCCTTCCTACTAAACACTCAGGAAAGTTAAGAAATATTTACACCGTTATTCGATATGTTTAATCTACAATATTTTAATTACTATTTTTAATTTTAATGCTATTAACATTTTTAGATAATAATTTTCTCTATGTATAGGAGAAAATGTTTGATGGTGGGTGGGTTGTCCCCTCAAACTAAGGTTGCCCGAGCCACACTTAATTCAGTATCGCTATCTCTCTTCTCTCACTTTCTCGCTATTTCACTGACTGAAGGTACATAGACTGAAATATTATTATCCTAGGATATTGGAAAATGTGTCTGCTATCGTAGCATCCTTACTGAATGTAAAAGTAACGTAGAACATACGAATATGAAGTCAAACATGTCTACAACTTCAAATAATCCCTCTTTGTATATATATATATATATATATATATATATATATATATATATATGAAATGGAAAAAAGTTGAAACATACAGGATATATTTGGTCTGAGTCCATTGAGGAAAATATAATGTTCATATTTAGAATATTAAAAATATAAAGTATTCATGCAACGAATTTTTCCTAAGATCTGACGTGTTTTGTTGATGGTATTTAAGCTTTTAAACACCATGTCATGATTGCCAAATATTCACCTTTATATGTACTGGATTAAATGTGGGTAATGTTAATGACTACAGAATACAGATAATGACTTTAGATAATTGGATTTGTTCACAATTAACTAGCTACATAATCATACAACGGAACAGAAAATAAATAGAAAATATTTGTTGGGTACGAGAAACCGTTTAGAATTAAGTTTAGTGTGACAAAATTACATATTCTGATTAAAAACCCATGTCTAATTATGAGGTAAAATTATATACTTAATGATAAGGGATAGCACAATATGCGTGTTCCTTTTGCTTTGATATAAGCATGGTAAGGATACTATTTTATTTTATATATTTCAACATTTAATTAAATAAAAAAATTCCCTCAATCAGTAAATAAAAAAACATACAATTTAAAAGTCGTGACGAAAAGAGAAATTTTTTTTAAATCTTACGTGTACCGGTTTCCAATTTGCTCGTTTGACGCGCGGGAACAGCGGAGTGATAAGAGCAGAGCACCACTCTCGACGATAGTGACATTGTCTCTACCCGCAGCGCGCTAAACTGGCGTGCAATGTTTTCCTACAACTCTTTCTCCTGTGGGACTCTAAGCGGTGACCCTAACATTTTATTTTTGCATAGTATGAAGTAAAGACCAATGCACGGACCTCACGTTGCAATTTACGGATTCAGGTCGTATTTTCGGAGTTATAGCAGTCTAAAAACAGCCGTGGGGTCCGCGGTGGCCGAAGGGTCAGACCTCTCGCCTCCCCCCAAGGCGATCCGGGCTCGATTCCCGGCGGGGTCGGTCCGCGGATTTTCGCATGTGGGAATCGTGCCGGACGATGTCGCTGGTCGGCGGGTTTTCTCGGGGATCTCCTATTCCCTCCCTTTCATTCCGGCGCTGCTCCATACTCACCTCATGTCACCCCTCACCAGCTCTGAAGAACTCGATGTTGAGCGCTGACCAAAATCTCTCACTCACTCAAACGAGATTCACTCTTGTCATTATTTGCAGGACTTGAAATACGGTATGCGACTCATAGGCAATTTTTAATACAGTGTTATATGTGCTAACATTTTTTTTTTTTCAAAACTTAAGTCTAAATCGAACATTTTACTCTAAAAATGTGTATGTATGTTCTAGATGTCTTTAGAAATTTTATAAGTAAAATAAAAATATAATTTTAACTGGATTTTTAAATGTTTAAAATTATATTTTTAGTTATTATTAAAACTAAGTTCCTGTATGTAGATATTTTTATTTTTTACGTGGTCTTTTCCTTGCATCAGAATTTTCGGATATGGTTTTCTTTCAAGCAGTTTGTAATATTATCAATTTTATCATTTTTGTACTCCCTTGTGCTATATTTTGGATAATTACGATAGTGTAAACGTTTTGTTTCAAACAATATTTTTTACATGTATGAACAACATCAACAAAATTTTCCTTTTCGCCATTACTTTAAAATATTATATTTCTAATTTTCCTACTGAAGGTAGAATTTTTTATTTCGATGAATATTTCGGTATGTCAATCAATAATGTTTCCTTACCATATTTATACCAACTCCAAAAATGACAAGTCCACTATGCTAGCCAAAATATGCTGTGCAATCTTAATGTTCTCATTCAGTAGCAAACATACGTCAGTTATAACAAAAAAATAACATTGTAATAATACACTAAATTCCAAACTGTTCCTCTACATAAATAATATCTACATTTATGTCCCGTTTCATCATATGCAACAACGTGTATAGCTAATTGGATACAAATCCAATCATCCCAATTCATTATCTGGTTTCTTTAGCCATTAACACCACTCACGCCTAATCCAATTCACTGAAATGTGAATATTTAACAAATCTGAACATAGTGTTTAATAGTTTAAATTCTATCAACAAGGCAATTTAGTTCGTAGAATAAAATTAATAGTTAGAATACTGTTTATTTTTTGTAATCTTCTAATTTTTTACGGTTACTATGTTATGCCCCAATGGACTCAAAATAGGTATGCATAATATGTTTACACTTCATACACATTTACACAAAAAGGAATTATTTAAACTTGTAGACATGTTTGGCTTCGCTTTCGTATGCTGAAGTGATTTTAAGTTTTGGTATGCTACAAAGCAGACACTTTTCTAGTTGCTAAAATAATATTTTTTCATTTGGAATATGTTCCCTTAGCGAAAAAGAGAGAAGAGATGTATGGCAATATTTAGTTGTGTGTGGTGCAAGTAGCAAATTTCACACTGAACTGATCCAAGCGACATCAAACTAGTTGCCAGGCATAGAGGTTATATTCAACTACAGAGTAAAACATTATTAAGAACTAATGATGTGTATATTTTGATTAATTTTCACATATTTGAATGGTTCAGTGTATTTATAGAGGCGTCACAAACAATTAGCATACATTTATAATTCAGTGGGAACTTTACAAACTGTAACTAACATAGAACTAATAGCATGCATAACTTGATGATTTCTGATAATTTTGGGACTAGAAGGTTCAATAAGTCAATTTCCAAAACAGCTTTGAAAATTATTGTCATAAAAAGGTTGATTTAATTTCTAACAAAACTACTTATATTGTAGAAAAAAGATAACTATCGAAGAACTAACATTGTATTTAATTTGAAATGTTTCTAAACAATTGACGGGAGGGGGCAGTGTGAAGCTGGCCATCCCAGATATAATTAATTGGCTAGTTGAAGTTACACATGATATGGAACAAACTATTTTTATTGCGGAACAAATAATAACTAATTAAGAATCCGCTGTGAATATTTCGAAAAATTTATAAATATTAGGGAGGGCAGTATAATCTTTCCCCTTATTAATTTAAATAGCTTATTAGTGTCAGTAAAAATTCTGTAGTAAAAGTTTTTATTCCGGAACAAACGACATTTAGCGAAGAACTCACGCTGTAAATATTTTGAATTCTTTCTAAGCATTTGAAAGTAGTGCAGTGTGAATTTGCCCCCTCCCTCCAATTTAATTACCTAATTAGTGCAGTAAAAATTTTAAACTATCGGTTTTTATTTCGGAACTGACGTGATAACTAACGAATAACTAACACTGTGAATATTTGAGATTTTTGTGTGTGATCGTGGGGGGAGGGGGGAAGTACGTGCCAAGTTGGTCCGCTCAAATTTAGTTAGCTATTTAGTGGCAGTAAAATTTCGGATGTAACGATTTTATTGCGGAACAAACGATAACTAACGAAGAACTAACGTCATGTACTATATTAAGAATTTTAACCGAGCGTTTAGGAATGGAGGCAATACGATGTTTCTCCCCCCTCCCCCACAAAAAAAAACTAAATTTAATATACTTAGCAGCGGCAGTAAAAATCTGGAACTAACGATTTTATGGTGAAACAAATAATAACTAACGAAGAACTATGGCTGCGAGTGTTATACAATTTTTCTGAGCATTTCGCGGGGAGGGTGACGTTGCCCCCACCCCCCAAATTTAGTTAACCAATTAGTGGCAGTAAAATGTTGGAACTAACTGTTTTAATTGTGGAACAAACGATAGTAACTAATTAAGAACTAACGATATAAATCTTTCTGAATATTTTCTTACCGTTTGGGAATGGGACAATGTGAAGCTGGCCCAACCCTTAAAAATATTATTAGTGACAGTAAAATTTCAGAACAAACTATTTTATCTGCGTAACAAACGATAACTAACATATAACTAACGCTGTGAGTATTATGAAATGTTTCTGATTATTTGGGGGCGGGTAGTGTGAAGTTGCCCTCCCCCCCAAATTTAATTAGTTATTTAGTGGCCATAAAATTTTGTAAATAACGCATTTTTTGCGAAACAAATTATAACTAACGAAGAACTAATGCTGTAAATATGTCGAAATATTTCTGAGCATTTTGGAGGAGGGTAGGGCAGTGTGAATTTGCTTCCCCCCCCCACCCCTCAATTATAGTAGCTAATTATTGGAATTTAAAAAATCGGAACCAATGACTTTTATTGCGTAACAAGCGATAGATAACGAAGAACTAACGTTGTAAATATTTTGAAATATTCCTAAAGCTTTGGTAGGCAGTGTGCAGGTGCCCCCCAAATTGCAGAACAAATGTCAATTAACTAATAACTAACGCTATTAATTATTTTATTCTTCTGAAAGTTTAGGGGCAATGTTGAGATATTGGCTTCCCAAATTTAACTAGCTATTAAGTGGCAGTTAAAATTTGGAACTAACAATATTTATTATGGAACAAAAAATATCTAACAAGGTGAATATTTTGTAATTTTTCTTAGCCTTTAGGAGGGAGTGAAGCAGTGCAAATTTTCTCCCACAATTATATTAGCTAATTAATGGCAATTAAAAATTAGAACAAACTATTTTTATTGAAGAACAAACGATAACTAGCAAAGAACTAACGATGTGATTATTTTCAATATTTTTCTAAATATTTTAGGGAGGAGGGGTTAGTGTGAAGTTCCCCCTCTCTCTAATTTAGTTAGCTAATTATTGACAGTGAAAATTCGTAACTAACTAATTATATTGTCAATCAAATGATAACCAACCAGAACTGATGTTGTGATTATTTTGAACATTTTATGAGCGTTTGGATGGGGCAGTGTGAAGTTCCTCCCTCCAAATTTAATTAGATAATTAGTGGTAGTATACATTTGGAATTATCGATTTTTACTATGAAACAAACAATAACTAACGAAGAACTATCGCTGTGAACTATTTGAAATTTTTCTGAGCATTTGAGGGTGGGGGGGGGGGGGGAGAGGCAACTACATAGACGTTCTACCTCGTCGGGAATTGAGCTAGAATCGTTTTGGTGAGAGGCGAGAGCTTGACCCTCTCAGCCGCCACTGACCCCTGGACTGAATTACATAGAGTCTATACACAATACTAGTATATGCTTCAATCCTTCGCGCTGTTTGAGGGACTCTTGAAGTCATTGTCCAAATATCCACACTATTGCGTGCGTTAGCGTAATTAAATGAAACCCAAAATCCTAATCATGTGTTGAAAAAGTAAACACACGCATGAATCATTGATACAGAAACATTATATTATGTAAGCCAGATACCAAGACTATAAGTGCATGACACAGGAGAGACATCGTATTCTTAGAATAAGGCTTCAGCACAAATAAATAATACCTGACTTTGAGGCTTTTCCATTCGACCTGTAATTTAACACCCTTTTTAACCTATGATTACTTTACCAAATATTAATTTGTTCTTGACTTTGTTAGTAAGATAACCTTAAAATATATACTATTTAAAAACATTAAAAAAAGATCCGTTGCAATTTTAATCACATATTGGTTTAAGCGTGTTAAAAAATAAAATAAAAAATTAAGATGACGTCATTCGTGGTAGGTTTTCTCGGGGGATGTCAGGTTCCCCGGACCGTTCATTCTGGCGGTGCTCCACGCTCACCTCAGGTGACCCCTTACCAGAGTTATATACCTAGATTTTAAGCGCTGAGCTCATATTAATACAAAATCAAAAATGTCAATCGTAGGCATATGTTCGTTTCGAATAGGATATGACGTAGTGCTTAGTACGGCCTTGATAAAGCGAAAATTTAATTTACATCATACATACAATTATTAACTACATTTAAAATTTTTAAACGTAATGCGGATTCTAAAAAATTGTGTTGATTGATGTTAATATCATTTTCGAATGAGTGTAAAACGCGTTTGTCTTGTTAATAGGCCTAAAACATTGAATACTGAATTTGTGTTAACAATTTCCTACATTACAATTTTAAACATACCCTTAAACCATTTATTTTTAGCCATGTACGAATTCGTTTCGTAAGTTCACGAACTTTAATGCATTACTCTAAAAAATAAGTATAAATCTTGATTATAAAACTCTAGTTCCTAGTAAATGCAATACGACGTTATGCATAGGCTGACGTACACTATACAACTAGTTATTCTGACATCATAATCGAATTTATACTGAAAAATTGAATTTAATCTTATTGCAGACGTTGACGAAGTTTTTTTTATACTCACATGAACTGTTTATCAATAATAAATAAATAAATACAATATTTTGGCGGCTCACTGTCAGAGCAAAAGACTTTCGATGACACGTGAATCTGTCGAGACAAGAGTTCAGACGTGTGAACTTTCGAAGATGAATGGATTGAGAACGCGCGAACTAGTTTGCTTATAGCGGGGACCGTGTTCTATGCCGACAACGGTAATAAACACTGGTGTGAGAAAACCCGCGACACGGAGCCGCTCGCTTGAAAAGACTTCTCCAGTGACGCGGGACATAGAGTCGAAACTGCGTTTTGTAATCAATAATAGGCCAAAAGTGTTTATCCGGGCACCCAAGAACTTCTGTGGTCACACGATTACATCAACGACGACCGTAGCACAGTCATAGAATAGAATATTACGTTACATTAAAACTACGAAAGTTTTGAGTCGCCAGCAAGCAGATTTTTGTAAATTAAAGAAAAAGTTATAAAGTCAAGTAACAGTTAGTAGCAGTAACATATTGCCGTCATACATAAAAAAAACTACTCGAAGAAGTCTAAATATATTTGTGTTACGTCTTTTACGCTAAAACCCAAGTCCTACGACCGACGAAATATTATGAGAGCCGGTGTTAACGGGTCCTGTTGGCGGCCGCAAAACTGTCACTGGCCGGCAAGATGAATTATTAAGATACCGGCACTCTACACCCTGTAGTCGTCAAGGTCACTATAGGCCTAATGTGTATATGTTGCACCCACAGAACCAGAGACTATCTTAACTAAAACGACATTTTTGTTGGGAATATTGATTCAATGTATTGAGGTTGCCTAAAGTATTAATACAAAATCATTGAATAAGCCTACTGTAAATTGTCTTCACATAAAGCATTTAATCATATGCTTGAGTATACTAACGAACTTAAAATATATAATTTTAAAACAAATAAGTAAATTCTGAGATACAATAGTCTTGTTCTAATGTTGCGGTATGCAAAATTATTGCATTTAAAACATGTTACATAAGTTTACGATACTTAGGTATATGTTCACATATTGGTCAGCTGCATGAATTTCATTTAAGAAACGATTTGAATTCAATGACGCGGCTGCACAGTACTGTTTTTATGTGCTGTTATTCATTTTTTAACAAAATTGTAGCCTGTAGTTGCATTTTCTGACGTGTTTCTGTAATAATTTACGGATATAGCTACGTAACAAATTGTACGAGGACGTACAGTATTTGTTGCTCTCAAGTAGGCTATGTGTGTGTGACAATAATCCTTCTACTTAAACAACTCTGTAATTATAATAGCAAAATAGCGTTTTAATTATCTTTAAATAATATATTGGTAACCGATTTCTGTTTCACGTCAGCGTATTTCTCAGGTCTACGGTTTAAACGGGCTGTTACAATTTTGGGTATATAAAAATACACATTTCATTGGTTAGTTGTGGAAGGGAGAAGGATTGGTAATATTGGCAGCTCTGTAATTATAACAGTAGAGTAATACATCGATATCCATTTTATATATTCTAAATGAAAGACGTAAAAGAACCCATTTTAGTTCTGTGTTTGCATGTTTTGCAGGACCACATATTACATGCCCAGTAAAATCTTCGGGGATATGAAATAGCATCACTTATATCCCAAAAGAATTAAATACGTCGCAGAGAATGGATATTAAAATGTTTCGTTACTGTTTAGCAATGCTTGAGAACGTATTAAAAAACAGTATTTGTTTGTTGATAGAAGAATATTGAGTAACTCTGGCCGCAATAAGGGTTGGTTAATTTTTAACATCCTGTAACAGAGGCGGAACAAAAAGGAACAAGTCAGAAGGGTTCTGAGGGGTGGAGACTGCAGTAGACGGTGGGAGGTGCGTGGACATTAGAAAGTTGGTAGGGGACGCGGCCAGAATAGGGGAAGTGCGGCGGGCAATTTTCCATCACGGGCAACTAGGACACCCCCGCTGAGGTGATATCATCGTTGATGATAGAAGGCAGTGCAGCCTGTGATTTTCTGGCTGAGCTAGCACTACTGTGAATTGGTCAAACATAAAACCACAGTCACCTAGCAGCTGCAGTTGTTAGTAGAACTAGTTCAGTCGACCTGCCTTATCCGCAGACTTAGCATCCGCGGTTTTCACCCACCACTGTAAAAAACCTTGAAAGATAAATGTGAAATGTTTGAGAATTTGGATTTTCCCGTGCACCGCTCAGACTAAGAGTGCGCCACTCACCACAGCATACGTGCAAAAGCAGCTGCTGCCTGCTTGTCTCGCGAGTCTAATGTCGTCAGCCAGCTGAGCTACAGTTAATGCTTCAAGTGCACATGTACTGTGTGCAGTTTACACATTCAGTGGTCTGCTGCTGGGTAATATCTCTAAAGAAAGGCTGAAGTGGTAATTTTAAGAGACGAGAGATCACAAAGAAAGTTCTTAGTTTGAGTGACGAAATAAAAATTTTATATTTAGCAAGTTGTATGTCTGCTGCAGAAGTAACTTAGGCTGCATGAACGATAAAAATCGCGCACAGCAACGAGCGTATAAGAAGAGTGTTTCAACATAATGTTAAAAACTGAGCACCTTATATGTGCACAGTAATTTTCGTGTTACAGTGGTGCCTTAATAAAAAAGATACTGTAAACTTTGTCTTAAATTTCCACGTTTACAATGGCGTAAAATAGTTTATTGATAGGCCTACATGTGAAAAAGTTGCACCAAGTTAATTTTAGTTTAAAGTAAAGATACCTAATTAAAGTCAAAATGTATAATGTTAGTACTGTATTTCAAAAACATCACTTTTTTCTTTATAAAACAACTGTACTGTAAGTTTCATGTGTACATTGTAATCCATTTTGCAAATGGAATAATTTTGAGTTGTAATGTTGGTTAACAACTGATTGTGTACCTTTCAAATGTATTAAAACAAATGTGGAAATTTTAATTCTATTTCAATCGTCATTGTTTAAATAAAACATATTGCAAGGACTGTGTGCACATAATTTTCATAAAGAAATATGATAGGAAAAGGGCCTGGAAGCCTAACCTTATTTTTTCCATATGTTTCTGGGCTCGGTATTTGCGATTTCACAATTCACAAGAATTTCTAAGGGCCTAACCTTCTCAAATACAGAAGGGGATTACAGTATAGATAATAAGGGACATTATCGCCACAATTACTGTTACATCATTAACTGCTAATATGATAAAAAAAAACATTTCCGCCAAAAAAAGCCAATGGTTCATCCACCAGAAATGTCGTAACGATGTAAACAGATTGACAAATTCGCCAATGCATTTTTACCATGCCCGATGTACCAGTCATTGGAATTTGCCGTAAACTTGAATAAGAAATAAGACGTAATTGTGATTTGTCAACTAGTGGAACAAAAGTAACTCATTTTCCACAAAAAAAAAAAAGCACGACAGCTTAGAAGGTGAAATATTGAGAATTGTTGCATGTACGAAAGGGCAGTGATAGTGAAAATACAAGGTTATACTGATATGGTGTCATTAAGCCAGAATGAACAATACCGTAGACTACGTCAACAGGTAGGCCTATATAAAAAAAATAAATAGTTGATCGATTAAATTTTCCTTGTCTTGAGTTTTAAAACATTTCTCAAATTTGCATACTTTTTAAAATTCTTCCCAGCGCAAAAACACAGTCATCAAAAAGTCGCGCACATAAAATTCAAACCATGTTCTTAATTAAGCTGTAATGTGATACATACAATCATAACACATAGTTCATTATAAAATATGCCTGAAATTGCTTACTTCTTACCGTTCCACGTTATCAAATATAGTTTTTACGCCAATCGTCGTATTGATATATGAATTGACACGCCTGTTAACATATGTATTGCACATATATATGCATGACTTTCTGACTACTCAGTGATATTGACGTGCTCCATTTGCCTCCTATATAGTGCAGCTAGAGGTTGTCGTCACATGCTTTTGCTTGTTTATTTACATTGGGTGTATTTACATCGCCTTCACTGATTTTTTAGGCGGTAGCTCTGATGTAAACATATAATCCACCAGATTGGTCCAAAACTGGACTTTTCGAGAAAAAACAGGTTCACCAGACGAGATTCGATGACTTTCCAAAAACTCCCAATGCTTTTAAATTCAGTCAAAAGGCTACTATACAAGATGAACAGACATGTTAAAACTACATTGATGCATGCCTGAAAATACCTGAAAAATGTTAATGAATATTGTACTGTAGCATTTCGCTATCAGAAATAGTATTTTAGAAATTTTGTAATTAGTATTTTGATTTTTTTCTCATGTTAGAAACAAGTACATTAATTTTCCGTAATTTTTTTAATTAATTTTTTTTGCTTATAGATGTAAATGTATGTACCCAGTAGGGTTAGTTAGGAAACGCCCTGGTAGAGTAGGTATAGGTGAGTTTAGTTTTGTAACCAAGTAGGCTAGGCTTCCATCCAATATGTTTACTTATTATTTATTTATGTGTTTTTGTGTATTTAAAATTTTTTTATGTATGTAGTATTTTTTAAATTTCCATTTCTTTAGTTTACAGTTAATTTGTTTATAAATCTCCAACCCAGACTGCAGTTTTCGTAATGGTTGCAAAGACTTTTGAACTAGCCGAGAGCAACGGATGGAGATGAGGTAAGTTTTAACCGCCGAGGCAATAGGCTGCCTAATTAAAGTACAATTTCATTTTTTTTTCTTTTCTCCTACACAGTAAAACTTTTATTCATGTTTTTTTTTACTTAACTAAACCAACCCAGCTGTCCAGTTTTTTTTATATCTGATCTACAGTTCACGACCTGAGTTAGCCGAGGAGAGGAAAGAAAATAAAAAAATTATTAACTTAAAATAAATTATGTAAATTATTGGGAAACAAGTGTATGTGAGGACTTTTATTTGTGAGAGTAATCTAATTGACTGTATATTTGAATCCTTCCAAATTTCGAATTTTGGCTGTTACACTCAATTAACGTAGCCTATGTTTTTTTATTCCACCTGCCGCACCCAGAACAACGTTTGGCACTTTAAGTAAATTAAACTTTGAACTGTTTGTTAGGATGTAGAGATAAACAGTAGCTGGTTACATAAGTTACATATTTTCTATTTTTGGTACCTTGAAAGGAAATATTTTCAGTTTTACAGCACCCTACAGTTCTCACTTCCAGTCATTTTATAACGCTGCTTTATTGACGAAGTATATTATTAAAGGATATTTATTATATCAACTATAGTTTTTTTTTTAGTGGTACTGGACTGTTTCAACTTTGCATAGCTTAGCCGACATATCTCCCTACAATACATATTTATGTATATCATATCACAGGAAGATTACAATACATTTTCCAACATAAAAATGGAAACAATTTTTTTTGTAGACTTAAACAGTATTCAGTTTTAACACATTTTTGCCTGTACAGAATAGACTAAACTAAGTCTCAACAATTAATGTGCATTCATAATTACTCTTAAAATGTACACGCTGGATTGGATTAACATCATAAAACCACCCATGCATGGAAAAAGATTTGTTATAAAACATGTGAGCTACAAAAATACACTGTGACATGTTTTAGTCAAAATAAATAATATGATATGTGACAAAAAGGTAGACAATTTGAAGAACATGATCAAAATTGATTTGTCTTACGTTAATACCACTAAGTATACAGCTGCATTAATTGTACTTATGTACACAGTAAGCCTACCGAAAGAGGTGACCTACTCAGTCATACACATACTACTGGCTAATGAGTAAGCTTGCATGCATTGTGTGATTTGACATTTCACATTCGTAAGTAAGTCACATAGTGTTTGTTAACTCGGCTTTAAGGATAAATGGGCCTAAAGGAAACTCTCTAGTGGACAGGCAGATCACAATACTTTACTTACAAATTTTTTCAGCATGGCAATATTATATACATAAATTTGTTGTTAGAGACACATTAAAAAAGCAGACAGTTTACTTACACTTTGAAAAACATACTTGGTTAGGTACAGTTTTATTTACCTACCCATAACTTCGTAATATGATTTCCTGAATCTTACTTCAGTAAAGTAAAATTATTACACAAATTCTAATCCCTTTAGAATGCCAAAACAACACTTTCACGCAAAATTAAGTGTTAATACTAACTGGCTGATCCAAAAATTATTTTTATTTTATGGATGATCCAATTTTTGCTTGGAGTTTCTGATAAAACTACTGCCTTCGTAATTTTGCTCGGGTTTGCATGTGTCGGCCACAGGCAAACTCTCTTCAACACTGCTTAGCCACTCTCCTGGTACAACCTGAAGACCATCTTCAAACTCCACGATCCAAAAGGACATCTCCTAGTGAATATTCACAATAAACCTTATTGTACATGATATCTTCTCTCCACAGAAAAACATGCAAATAACTGAAAAGGTTTTTATTATTTAACACAAATATTAGAACTTAACATATAC
>PNEQ01059081.1:23589-47309 GCA_003012365.1 Medauroidea extradentata | reverse complement strand
CCTCATATATTTATCCATTATGCATATATAGGATCTTTTAGTAACTATTTATGTTCAATAAAATGTTCTAAATAAAAGAAGATTTAGAACTGAAACCTCTTCATAAGTTTTATTGAACATAAAACTTGAGATAGTATAAACTCAGACTTTCTTTTGTAATAACAACCATAGAGTAAATAAAACAATAAATTTCATAACATATATATATATATATATATATATATATATATATATATATATATATATATATATATATATATATGAAATTCAAAATGCAAACACATATAAAGTACCAGGATAAGTTGGAACGTCTAAATATGCACTCTGCCAGTTTGATTGCACATATCTATGAAATTCAAAACACAGACACTTATTTATACTCGGAATAAGTTAGTATGACTACATATTTACTTTGTCAGTTTTTGGATCATACTTCTCATTATTTCCAAGCAATTTGTCACATGTCTATGAAAATTAAAATTCTAACACATATTAAGTCCCAGAATAAGTTGGTATGACTAAATATGCACTCTGTCAGCTTGTAGGCATAGTTCTCGATATTTCCAAACATGTTTAAATTGTTTGCAATTTGTTTTTCACCGAAACAATTTTATGCATTTCATTTATTTAAAACTGTTGCTAGGAAACCAGCACAGTATATATGTTTATTTCTATCATTGTTAACTATATGACACTGTAGTCACCTTTAATTTAGACACAATCTGCTAGATGCCACTAGAATCGTTGACAATTTATGTTTCACACCCTGCCTAGCAGATAGCCCTGCGTACCAGTGCTGTACTCGAAACACACAGTTGTAAAGGACATGAGACTAAACTTATAGTCATATTTTATTGTTGAGTACATACTGTACTCAATTATTAAATGTTTCAGAAACATATGTACCGATCTATTGAATCTTTTAGTGCACCATCTTAATATTTTTAAAGAAACGTTTACTATGAATACTGTATTGGTTGATATAATACTTTGAAATACATAGTCACATATTTTTTATATGTATTTACATTGTTAATCATCAAATTGACAATACGAATTTGACATATAAAATTTACAAAAAAAAGTACTAAAATAAAAATTATATGAACAGATGTCACCTATCGCATTTAATTTTGTAAGAGTAGTTGATCATATTTATTATTTTGAAACCATTTATTTTGACATTATAAAAATAAATAATTACTACAATTTGCCTTACCCAACGATTAAAGCAAATAAGACAATTGTTGTTATGCGTCCTGCATATGTTTATTAATCTTATTTTTTGAACCCAGCTTAGTGAATGTTATAATTTATTTGTGTATCCCACCACAAAACTAAGTTAATAAGCCGATATACATACTTCGTCAGTCACTTATTAATCGAATAGTTTAATAATTATTTGTGGGTAGGAAGGTTATCATAATTCATAAAGTGGGCATACCATGCTCGTGAATACGTAAAACACGTCAAGATAATACATTTTGCCAGTTTTTTCAAACTAAATTCATTATATAGTTAAGCTTATTTTACAATTATTCAATATTTTTTCATATCCTCTATAAAAATAAAGAAAGAAACGGGCTATGCCAATTTCCCTCTATTGACCCCTATAACTTAAAAGCAATCACGCCCCTGTACAATTTTTTAACGTTATTTTTAAATATCGATTTACGTAAGAAAGGCATATAAAAATCGAAACTAACTTGTACTTAGCCAAAGTTATAGTAAACAATGAATCCTGTACGAAATATGATATTTTCAGCTGCCTTTTATCGACACATCAAAAATCAAATTCAAACAATAATTTGTGCATAATAATAATAATTAAAGAATAATAAATTATTTTTTCTTTGTTCAATTCATAGAAGCGGACAAATGTATCATTGTAGCTGCATGTATCAGAAATTCTGCAAAGGAAAAAAAGTACTTAATAGGTAACTCTATCTATAAAATAATGTTTTTTTATTTGTTAAAAATCCTTCAAAGCCAATGATGAATACTTGCAGTTTGATTCAAAGTCCACACAAAAAAGAGCCTTTTCTTTTATCTGCTGTCTGTATAAAATATGTATCAATTATTTCTCTGACTTGTAAATCTTCGAATTTGGCAAATTAATCATTTCAATTTGACGAACGAAATTCGCAAAAGAAAAGCAATTTATCGTTAGCTCTATACATTAATCACACATTAATTTTTTCTCGGTCTTTCAAGTCCCCAGAGTGTGAAATTGATTCCCATCCTCAAGAAAGAATGCGCAAAGACGATTTGGTGAAATTCGTGAACCTTGCAGGTGTTAAAAACTAAAAATATCTATGACAGAATAAACATGATGTGTATACCAACTGACTAATCAGCTTTGATTGAAATAATTGTTTGCGGAGCAACAGCCAGATGTGTTGTATTGTAGCTTGTTTGATCGCATGGTTAATCTTCATGGAGCATCTCAAATTCGATAAATTATTACATTATTTAATGCAAATCGATCATGCCCTATATGGAACTAAAACACCTGGTTGCAGGTAACCGTTTTTACAATATAATGGATCCTGTTGCAAGACTTGCTCCTGTAAAGCATTTTAATTAAATTTTATGCTACTTATTTCGATTCAGCCATGATATATTTCTAAAAGGAAATAAGTACCCGCTTACTGTGAATTTATAATATGAATTTTAGTTTGTTCAATTGCAAGGTCTTTCTCTGTGGAGTATCTCAAATTTATTCGCTAAAATTTGTTTAAATGTATATTTAATTTTAATTAGTCATGATCTTAAGCTAATTAAAATAAATGGTTTCAAAATAATAAATATGATCAACTGATTGTTACAAAATTAAATGCGATAGGTTACATCTGTTCATATAATTTTTAATTTAGTACTTTTATGTAAATCTTATATGTCGAATTCGTATTGTGAATTTGATGGTTAACAATGTAAATACATATAAAAAATATGTGACTATGTATTTCAAAGTATTATATCAACCAATACAGTATTCATAGTAAACGTTTCTTTAAAAATATTAAGATGGTGCACTAATAGATTCGATAGATTAGTACATATGTTTGTGAAACATTTAATAATTGAATACAGTATGTACTTAAGATTAAAATATGACTATAAGTTTAGTCTTATGTCCTTTACAACTGTTGTGTTTCGAGTACAGCACTGGCACGCAGGGCTATCTGCTAGGCAGGGTGTGAAACATAAATTGTCGACGTTACTAGTGGCATCTAGCAGATTGTGTGCAAATTAAAGGTGACTACTGTGTCATCTATTTAACAATGATAGAAATAAACATATATACTGTGATAGTTTCCTAGCAACAGTTTTAAATAAATAAAATGCATAAACATGTTTCGTTGAAAAACAAATTGCAAACAATTTATACAAGTTTGGAAATATCGAGAACTATGCCTACAAGCTGACAGAGTGCGTACTTAGTCATGCCAACTTATTTTGGGACTTAATATGTGTTAGAATTTAAATTTTCATAGACATGTGACAAATTGCTTGGAAATAATGAGAAGTATGATTCAAAAACTGACAAAGCATATATGACGTCATACTAACTTATTCCGATTATAAATAAGTGACTGTTTTTTTTTTAATTTCGTAGTTATGTGCAAGCAAACTGACGGAGTGCATATTTAGACGTTCCAACTTATCCTGGTACTTGTGTATGTGTTTGCATTTTGAATTTCATATATATACGACAATTAGTTTGGAAATAATCGAGAACTTTTATTAATAAACTGACTAAGCGTGTATCTAGTCAATCCAACTTATTCTGGATCGAAATAAGTGTCAGAATTTTGAATTCCATAGACATATGACAAATAGTTTGGAAATAATTGAGAACTATGCTTAAAAAGTGACTCAGCATGATTCTAGTCGTTCCAAATTATTCTGGATCTAAATAACTGCCAATGTTTTTAATTTCATAGACATATGACAAATAGTTTGGGAATATCTGAGAACTATGCTTAAAAACTGACAGTGTGCATGTTTAGTCATTACAATTTAATCTGGGTCTTAATATGTGTTTGTGTTTCGAATTTCATAAACATTTGACAAATAATTTTTTAATTATCGAGACCTAAGCTTTAAAAACTTTCTAAGCGTGTATCTAGTCATTCCAACTTATTCTGGGTCTAAATAACGGTCAGTGTTTTAAATTTCATAGACTTGTATCAAATAGTTTGGAAATAATTGAGAACTGTGCTTAAAAACTGACTAAGCATGTATATAGTCTATTTCGGGTCTAAATAACTATCAGTGTTTTGAATTTCATAGATATATGACAAATGGTTTGGGAATAATCGAGAACTATGCTTAAAAACTGACAGCACACGTTTAGTCATTACAACTTAATCTGGGTCTTAATACGTGTTTGAGTTTTGAATTCCATAGACATATTAAAAATAGTTTGGAATTAATCGAGAACTATGCTTAAAATCTGACTCAGCATGTATCTAGTCGTTTCAACTTATCTGGAAGTAAATAACCGTCAGTGTTTTGAATTTCAGGGACATATGTCAGATAGTTTGGGAATAATCGAGAACTATGCATAAAAACCGGCAGAAAACATATATATGCTTAAAACTGAAAAAAAGGATACAACAAAATATTACGTGCATGCGTGCAGGAATATATTTAATTTTTTTAAAACTTACTATGCATAACTGTACTTTAGGAAAATATTTATATAAACATCATATTGAGACAATTTGCTATAAAATTTCCGGTACAAAATTTTATTAATAAATATAGGCTATAATAAATAATTTAAATAAAAATAATATAATAAATAAAATTATATAAAATCATGTTAGCATTTAAATTACGTAAACATTTATCTGTAACAAAATATATTTTTTATGTTTGCCGTGTTAAATCCATATCTAGTAGCAATGCATCTGTAGCTCAGTGTCTGACCGCTTGGATGAGTGGTTAGCGCTCCTGGCTGCTGAGTCAAGGGTCCAGGGTTCGATTCCCGGCCGGGGAGGTAGCCTTTACAGCCACTTCCTCGGGTTCATGACTGGGTGTTTGTGTACGTCTTGTCTGTCTGAAACAAGCCTACTTGTGTACGTGTTGTCTGTCTGCCACACGCCAACGTCCAATTACGTCACTTACACAAAGCAAAAAGTCACTGGGGATTATGTGACATAGACTCACTTAAAGGAAGGAATGTTTGGTGCAGTGGCGAGGCGATAGCCTTGCCATTGTATCAATCATTTTTATCAACAAAAAAAAAATTGACTAGGGCGCATGTCATACTTACTAACACAAAGGTTGCAAGATCGAATCCCACACCTGGCGAACAAAAATTTTTTAACTTACTAAAATATAAAATCATAAGGACCATTCTCCCATATGAAAACACAAGCAACTTCGTCCTTAGCAGCAGCAATGACACTAACACACTCTAGCCGACAATTATGAAAACAAACATGGTGACACCAGCACTGCCTAGCAGACAATGGAGAAAACATAGGGCGACATCAGCGCTGCCTACCTGCCAATGATGGAAACATGATGTCACAGATCACGAACAGGAAAGACAAGTGAACAAGTGGCAGTCGAAAAAATGTGATGTCACTAGTAGACGATGTAAACAGAGACATCACACACTAGCACACTCTAGCAGGCAATGTACAAAAAAAAATGGACGACACCTGGTGGAAAATTTTGAACCTAGAATCTAAAAATGGCTGACGAAAACAAATGATGTATGAAATTGACATCATAACAAAATGGCTGACAAATATGCAAAACAATATGGCTGACAAAATCCCCAGTAACTGACGAAATAAAAATGATGCGTGAAATTGACATAGCTGACAAATACACAAAACAAAATGACTGACAATAGGTCAAAACAAAATGGGGGGGTACAAGAAGGCTGCCAAAACAAAATGTCAGAAACAAGATGCCTGCCAAATCAAAACGACAGAAACAAGATGGCTGCCAAAAGAAAATGGCAGAAACAAGATGGTCGACCATTTCACCACTGCACCGCAGCCTAAAGCCTACTGCAGCAAAACCTACTATTCCTATCTACTGTAATTAATACTTGGATATATATTTTGAATTGTATTAACCTTCCATAACATAAGTTTGAAATCAGAGAACACAATTTTGACGATCATGTTTCGTTATTGTGTTTATTGGCTGTCTGGCGTCCTCTACCACATGTTTAGAAATTTTCAAGATACATTACGACACATTTAATTTTTAAGCCGATTCCAAATAAGTTATTAGTAATGGTAACTTTTATTACCTCTTACAATGTCCGTGAGTGTGGTATAGCACATACGGTAGAGAGATTATAAACAAGACATTTCCTTACGACTGTTAATGCAGAATTACACCACCATTATGAAAATATTAACCTTTTATGAATGATAGTGATAAATGTTAACACAGTTCTGTGTCGAGTTGGTAGTACTCGAGAAATATTTCCTCAGATATTTCATAATAAGCTAAAATTATAAAAATTGTCACAATTTCGAAAATATGAGCATTATATGAAATAAATTCCTAAAAGTCCAGTAATCCTTTCACTATGTACTTCATTTGTTCTGAGTTTGATGAAATTCTACCACATGGTTACTTAGATATCTGGTGCGAAAAAAAATTGTAAAATGGCGGCCATTTTTATAATACGAATGGGTATAAAACATTCAGTCAGTTTAGTAAGTATAGCTTTATGAAATTCGGTCCACGTGTTCAAAATATTTTTGGAAGGGACAAATACACATTCGGACACACACACACAGACAGGAAGGTAATCTCATAATCCAACTTTTTCCTTCAGACAGTAAGCTATACAACATAAGACGCATGTAGTGGATAGTTGTAAGAAAGGTATCTTGTAACTATCGATGAGAAATCTCGAACAACAGTTCGTATCTATCACTTACATTGCAATAAAATTATAAGTGTCTTAGGGAAACTATAAATGCATTCCTTATGCAATGTATGGTCCCAACTTTTACCGGTTTCAAATCTATAAGTATTTTAAGAGAGTACATGTATCTATTTTTTATAATACTTTTAAAAACATGTCATAGTAAACAGTATTTTTATTTTATACAGTTTTTTTTTCTGCTTCTAGTCTTGCGAGTGTGAAATGTTGCTGTGTTATGTATGGTATTTTGAAAGTAAAATTTAATTTGTACTGTTTAAACTAATTATTTCTCTATTTCTTTATTTGTAATCCATTTTCATCCATTTCTGATGAATATTTAATGTTTCCAGTCTCCTGCTCATTTAGAATTTCAAAATCGATTGCAAAGTTTGTACCGAACATACAGAAAGAAAGTGGCAATGCAATCCAGCCTTTAGCTATCTTACAGTATTACGGGCGCCTTCTACCCGCGCGTGAGAGGCTCAAAAGCGACGGAGCAGTAAGGTCGACCTTGAAGCGCGCATCATATGCCGCGTCGCCTCAACGAGCCAAGCGCTGAACTATCGTGCAAACTTTCCGCTGAACCGTTTTTACTATGGGACTTTCAGCAACAACACTATCATTTTATCTTACGCGACGAAAGGGAAAGAGTCGCTCTACAGGTCTATAATATTCAGAATATCGTGAAAATGATTACTCTTATATAAAAATCTGCGGCAAAAGTCCCGATTCGGTCACTTTCACACTCAAAAAAATAACTTGTTATGAACGATGACTGTTAATTATATACCTGTAGTAAGATCGTTAAATGCTTTTCGTAGCCTAACCACGTGACAACACGTTGAATGGTTTTCGAATGAAATCAGGATTTTGTTAAAGGTCTGCGCGCCTCTTCACGATTCTAGTATACGGCGCCCTTAAGAGTTTAGCTCATTGTTACCGTAAAGACAAACACACGTAAACGGAATAGAGTTAATAAAATGTATCAAAGGCAGTTGAAACTACATATTTGTAAAGTTCCTATTATTGTATTTCTGGTGCAAACTGAATTAAGTTTGGGGATTCGGTCAGTTATTTTTCAGCATGGCAGCGACTCTAATAATAAAAAAACTCGAGTTTTCTGAAGAAATATAGTTGAATGGACTAAAGAATCTGCATGTACATTAGACGCATACTTACCGAAAATATTTTGAATATGTTCGGGATGGGCTGGAAATCCAGTTGTATGACTGACTAAACAATCACAAAAGCCCAAAGAGCATTTCAGTGAGTTGAGTGAGCCTATTTGACATTGATAGAAATCTTTATAAGATGTGTACTGTGAATGAAGCAAAGTGGCCAATTTAACAGTCATCACGTGAATACTATCAAACTGTAATTTACGCCCACTTTCATCCAAGTAAATATATCTGTTATAAACGTTTTATTTTTAATAATCCAATAATTTAATGTTCATATTTCTAGGAGATAGGCATTTTAATGCTACACCTAAAGTAAGAACTAATTACTAAAATTTTTACCGAAGTCTAAATCATTTACGCTGTAGAATCCGTTCATAATTTTTTTTTCGCAAAATTTTTGTGACACGTTACTCTGGGGCAATATTCTTTGAAAGAATTGATTGACTATGGACATAAGTAATATCAATACATGCCAAATAAACCTTATTCAAGACAGCATATATGTATATACATATGCAGTCTTGAATAAGGTTTATTGGCATGTGTGTATACATACAGGATATGTCGGGAGGAAAGGTACATGCTTTTAAGGGGTCATAGTACTGATGATTCTGAACAAAATGTTTCTAATAATCATATGCCCATTTCTTAACCGATTCAGAGAAACCTAATGAAAACAACAAGGAACTGGAAAAGTGCAGGTGACGGTAAATTTCGATACTGTTATCGTATGTTTTGTTTAATTGTGTACATTTCCTCACAAAACATGTTCAAACACTTTACCACCAACTTCAATGCATTTTGCTGCTCTGATAAGACATCTGCTGTGTTGCTGATCTAAGCACATTAGTACATTGCTTTACTTGAGCACAAGCATGGTAAATACGAGCGAGAAGTTCTTCTCTGGTGTCTACCCTGCGCGTGTAGACTTCGCTTTTAAGCCAGCCCCAGACACAGTAATCCAATGGGGTAAGATCAGGTGACCTCGGTGGCCAAGCAATGACTCCATTGCGACCGATCCAACGCCTAGGATACGTTTCGTTGAGGTACTGTGTCACTGGCCGTACAGAATGTGCAGGAACTCCGCCTTGCTGAAAGTACGTACGAGCTCTTGTTGCCAAAGGGATGTCCTCCAAGTATTCTGGTAACAGTTTTGAAGAAAATCAAGGTACCGTACTCCATTAAGACGATTATCTAAAACTACTGGGCCGATGAGATGGTCATCAAAAATACATCACCACACATTAACTGAGATACGTCGTTGAAAATTCCTTTCTACAGTAGTAGTCTGCCCATATGTGAGAGTTGCGTGTGTGGTTGATTCCGTTGCGGGTAAGTATTGACTCATCAGTGAACAGAATACGTGGAATTAATCGACCATTGGCAATGATCCACTGACAGAATTATTGCCGGTGGACATCATCTTCTTCATGCAGATGTTGTACACTCTGCCGATGTTACGGATACAGACCCTGCTCGTGTACTGTGTGTATCACTCTTGTTTGTGGAATATGAAGTTGAGTAGCAATGTCTCGAGCTAGTTGCTGGGCTGCGTTGTAGTACCTGAAGAATGTTCTCAACTTCATTAAGAGCTAGTTGTACGGGACGTTTACAAACAACATTTACTCTGGGGAACGTACCACGGTCACGCAATTCTACAAACACCCTGCTATCTGGAACTCTGCGGTTAGGGAATCGTCGTTCGTACTCACGAACAGCGGGTCTGGAATTCCCTTCGTAGAAACCGTAGACATATGTCATGTCAGCATACTCTGCATGTGTGAATACCTGTGGCATTTTTTACTACACTGAACTGTATTCACTGTACACGTAACAACACTGCAGTTCCCAATACTAGGGAAAGCACTGTAGGACTGAGACTGAGGTAAACAACTGCACCCACCATGCTTAGAGCGCCACCGTATTGAAGTGTACAAAATTACATACAACATATGATAACAGAAGCGTGATTTACTGTCGCTTGCACTTATCCCGTTCCTTGTTGTTTACATTAGGTTTCTCTGAGACGATTAAGAATGTGGCATATGTTTATTAGAAATATTTTGTTCAGAATCACCAGTACTATAACCCCTCAAAGCATGTATCTTTCCTCCCGACTTATCCTGTATAGTTTACGCTAGTAACAAACACAAAAAAACTGTTTGCATATTCCTAAGATATATTTTTGCCTTACTTGACTCTATTGAACTACAATAGGAATCACGAATGTAATTGATCCGAAACAAGCATACTTTTCTTTCATATTTTACTCGTGTATGCCCTTCGCTGTCCGTGAAAAGTTTACTGCGATAAAAGGAGTGGGTTCTAATCAACTGTGAGTGTAAATTATTTCTGTTTTTTCTTTGTACAGTTTCACTAACACTGTAGGAATATTAAAATTTAATTTAATGCACTGATTATTTCCATGATATTTTTGTAAAATAAACATAGTTTCTTAACTTGTTACATCTATTGATAAACAACAGCCTAATTAATTTTTGCTATTTCTGATTTACTGTTTCTAATTATTTGTCATATACGTGACAGATAAGTTTAGAAAATTCCCATTGCTTTAACCATTTGATTGTGAAAGTATCATATTTGAACATGTTTATTGTTTGATGTACTGGAATGCGAGTGATGTACTTGTAAGACGTGCTCCTACAATACTCAAATCTTTCATTTATACTACCTTATTTTCCCCTGTACTGCATGAAAGGTGGAGAGTAAAATACACTTGCAAATTATTACGTGCTTATGTGTTTATACAGTCCAATTATAACAGGCTATTTAAAGAACTGCTTATAACGACAAAAGTTGCTAATCGCTGTGTAGGATTTTAGGAGACTGTAAAATTAAAATAATATCATCTGAACGACTAACATGCTTAGTTTTTAATCGCAAGTGTCCATGATAATTGTTTCTGACTCAAAATGCAGTTTCTTTCATTATCTTGGTTAGAATAAAGAAAGTAGCATCGTAGCAGTAACTGCATAATCTAACTATACATTATTCACAAGATATTGCGTAATTATCATTGTCAGCGCTTTATGTTGTTAATGCTTTAACCTGGAAGAGTCTAACTTATTAGGTTACGCTACCTATATTGCCTTCGAGATTGTGTTCGAGCCCAATTAGTACGGCTGCAGCATGATCGTAATAATGGTTGGGTACTGTAGTTTGCATATTCCACAGACTTCGCATACTTGAACGAAGGGTTTCCACAACTGAAGTACCTTAGTTGCGCCTATGAAAGAAATGCGGCGAGATACATTTACAAAGAAATAATTTTCGTTGGCATGAAAGGCTGTGCAAGAGACTTGCTGAATTGTTATAGGTCGTTCGCACTAAAGTAATATATTTTGAAACCAGAGTTTGAAAAATATGACAGCCTGTTTAAATACACAGTTCTCTACACATACACACACACACTCTCTCTCTCTTTCTCGCACTCACGCGCGCACCAACACACACGTACACACACCAAGACACACACTCTCACGCACGCGCGCACACACACACATATTTTGTTACTGACAAGCATCTTAGACACAGCTTTTATGTATTTACTCTAGTCTTCAAGAAATAATCAAATGTAAATCGTATGTTGGACGCTGAGTTACTTATAAGATAATGTCATACATGAGCCTATTTTCTACTACAAGTATCCAATCAGATGTAAATACAATTTAAAGCCGTGTTGATTAACCCTACTCCAGAGATGCACACTTGTTTGGATGTGATAGTTTTTTACAAAAACGTTGCATTGATTAAATTCATTAAAATAATGGTATTTATTTAGCTGTTATGTTAAAATCGCAGATTCTCCCTTCACAATTGTGCTGTATACAGCAAGATAGTTAAAACTGTGAAAAAAAAAAAAAAATGATGAGTTACAACATATACAGAATTTTTTTTTTAATAAGTATGCATTTAATAAGTTATGCACCATGGCATTCAGTCCTCCAGCACCCCTTCACGTCCTAGGTCTTGTACTTCTCAACAAAGGACATGCTTTATACTTCTATTCGCTTTAATCGTAAAGAATGATTTTCCGAGTAGCTGTACGTATGTAATGTCCCTGCATAAGTTTCGGCGATTCTATTGCAATAGAGTTGTGCAATGTGCTTCTCTTTAATAAGTAGGAAACAAACTACTCTCCTCTCCATACCTAAAATTCGATTTCATATCTTGGCAGGTGTTAAAGCCCTCAAAAATGTTCCAAGAAGTAGCCTTCTATCGCAAGAGGGTTAAATGGTTACCAATCTCGGCTCGTATTTCTACTCTTCGAATACATTAAGACCTTTAATGATCTAGCTTTTAGTTCAAATACACGTTCGCGAAATTAAAGTATACTAAGATCGCGAAGATATAAGAAAGAACATTTTCTCTAAAATATAAAGATCCAGTGTTCTAACCCCCGACAGGTAGAAAGTATTATTTCAGTAAAGTGTTTAATTTTGTTTTAAAAATATTATATAATTTCACTTTTCATAGTTGACTAACTTCTGTTTTCCCTGTAATCTTTTAGACTCGAATTACTTCTGTTTCTTTTAAAAATACCCAATTTAAAAATATTGATATCGTAACACATTTATACTGCTATTTAAATATTATTATTATAAAGATGAGATATCTACCATGCATATACAAGTATCGATAAAGGTTAACATAAATGTGTGCCTAAAGATTTATGCGAAATGTTAAATTCTTCCATACTTTTTTCGTCTTCTTCATATTAAGCCCCGATAGCAAAGTGGTAGAGTGTTTGGAATTTAACATGAATGTCCAGGGTTCGAATCCCCTGTCTGAGCATAGTATTTTTATTACAACTTTGTTCGAGCTTGCAACTAACCTACCATATATATAAATACATACTTGATAGCATACATATGTATATACATATATGTGAGCATATGTATGCATATATATATATACATACATTTTTATACTTAACTATGCAAGCATAAATATGTATATGTATGCATAATATTTATAAAGCGTAGTGTATGCAAGCTAATACGTGTATATGTTTCTTGTTATCATATAATATACGTATTCCTTTCACGTGTGTTTCTCTTTTTTTTTTTGTCTGATGGAGAAAAAACTACCGGTTGAACGAAGATGAGAAAATAATATAGTCCTGGAAGGGTTCGACCCAGGACCATTAGGTCAAATTCCAAACAGAGCTACCGGGACAGTCGCGTATGTCATCTGTATTTAGTTGTGCATATAACAAGATATGTTGTTTTTTTAATCACTTTGTTACTCACAGGTGTACACATATGAGATTGAGCTGAGAGTAGTTTTACCTGCTTATTTTAGGTCAGCACAAACCGAACTCTGATTAGAGTACTGGTAGAGTCTTTTGAACATATAAAGGGATACGGGTGCTCGGGGCTGAAATAATAACAATAAATGTATCCTAGTACCGTACATTGAGCGTTTTACTGACTACAAGGTATATGGTACTGAGTATCGAAAGGGAATTACGAAAAATTCTTAACTCGCGCAGACGAGTTTTTTATGGAATGTTTAGTGATAACTAAACGACTCAACCCATCACCAGCTTTCTACAAACAAAACGGAGCTCTCGTAACCGTACAAAGTGACTAGGCGTCCTATGTTCGCAGAACAGTTTATGTGATAGGACATCAACTTGCCTATAGCAGGATACATCTATACTCGGCTGTGCTCCATGGTTATTAGCTTTTCGCGTATGTGAGTTAGAACCGCTTACATAGACGTAGCTAACTGCTGATGTCATATTTTAATTGAATTTAAGGTAACTAGACAAATAAAGAAAATGTAATCTTACACTACTTTAAGTTAGTGTGATATAATATTGATGAAGAAACGATGACTTCTCATGATGAACGGTGACTAGTGAATGAATGAGAGACTTTGGTCAACACTCAACGTCGTGTATGATGCAACGTTGGAATGAAAGGGTGGGAGTAAATGGGAGATCTCCGAGAAACCCCTTCGATTAACTGCTTCGTCCGGCACGATGTATGCATGTGAAAATCCGGGGTGGTGAATGTTATGACTATTCGGCCACCATGGCCCCCTTAACGGCGACTAGCAAAATTATGTTATGATTACAGCCTATCACCCGTACTGTTAACGACATCGGCATAGTTGCTATCCAGCTTCTAGCTTGGTACATGAGAATCATCGAAGTAGCTAGCATAGAATGAATGGAGGTATTTAAGCACTGATTGTGTAAAAAGGAGCTCAGTTAGTCGATAGAAAGCAGATCGACATCTTCATTTATAGGTACTTATTGTGTAAAACTGAAACGTTAAGAAGATGGCACCGGAGATAGAAGATTTTCCATCCGTATCAGTGGCCACCATTCAGCCGGAAGTGTTCTCTGGAAATCATGTGCATACTTCTCTGAAATAGTGTTGCTACTGTGGGAATTCAATTAGTACACACTCGAATGCTCGTCGTCATGAACAAAGTCATTGTATGTATAGTGTATCGTACAAGACTTACCTGTGTGATAACTGTGATGTAGTGTTTACTCGCAACGATATCTTGACTAGAAACAGGAAAATATGCAAAGGAAAGATTTCTCGTTCGTCGGGGTGTGAATGCAAGTACTGCGGTAAACTGTTCTCTAGTTTCTGTGCTCTACGCATACACGAAGAAAGCAACTGCAAGTTCGGTATCGCCTACAAGACTTTTTCATGTGATAACTGTAGTGTTGTATATGTGAATAAACAAGAAATAAACATTCATGCCAGAAACTGTACTTCAAAAATAACTACAACATAGGTGACTGTAGAATATGATTATTGATATACGATCATTTTGTATGTTTTCTTCATGACTGAAATAAAGTCGTAACATACCAGTCAATAGATTCCTGGGTTGATAATTTATTTTTCCTGGGTAACATTTACTTACTCGGGAGAAAAGTACTGACTCTAGAGTGTTTTATGTAGAAAAGAAGTAAGATGGAAGCTATTTTCTGTAAGATTTATTTGAACTATACATACATGAAAACACGTTTGCATAAGACTGCACTGTACATGATGCGATTATAACTTAAATACGAAAATGCCAAGTAAGCAGTGTTAAGTAACGTGGGACTCGGTTTCGAATGATTAAAATAACGAAAATTTTACTGATAAACTATGACTGCAACTGGTTTATTAAAGTCAATATGTTACAAAATGTATAATACAATTTGAGCTTTAGGTTTGACAAAGGAAATGGTCACTAGCTGATTTTATTTTATTCTTCTTCTTGGTCTTGGAGTTGGTTCTTACGATATAGTCTTCCATGATTTGTCAGTGATAAGTATTAAGAGTACATGTATAATGAGTGTACCTAAAATATTTTTTCACTAAAATGTAAATGATAGATGAACATAAAGTTATCTCGATGTAAGAGTACTGAAAACAAATGAAATCTACATAGTTATGAAATCTACAAAGTTATGAAATGTAATGGTGCAGATAACTTTCGTCACAGAGCGTCATATATGAGAGCATCAGGTAAGATGTAGCTTTTTTAGAAAGCTACAGGTTCGCTCTGGAAAGTTACGTCTCAAATAAACTTATGAAGTCATGCTGTAAGTTAAAATCACAAAAATATTGATCTTGGTTTATACCTATTCTGTAAGGAACAATGAATTTAGTAAATAATTTTCTGAAAATCACAAGGACTGCGTGGTCTGGAGTGCTGTAATTATGGTGCAATAAGGTGAGATATTTTATGAAATATTAATAATTAGCACTAACTTAATTGTATGGTAGCTGTCATGGGAATAAGGTAAAGAGATATGATGGTATAAAGGAATAGAATTAGCTATTATTTTTATTGGGAATGTGTAAATTCAGTGTGGTTTAGTAGAACTGCATACCTGTAATAGTAATTTGGATTAGATAGTGACAGGGACGTTTTTCATTGCTGGAATGGTATTTCTTTATTTTATTACTTACAACGTGAGCAGGGTGCGCGCATAGAGTTGATATCACGTACGATCATACACTGTTTTGTGTGTGTGTATGTGTGAATGTGCGTGATCATGCGTTTACTATCTCTCTTGAAGCGAGAGAGAGAGAGAGAGAGAGAGAGAGAGAGTGTGTGTGTGTGTGTGTGTGTGTAGATATGTTCGTGTATGAACTTGCTCTGCTGGGTAAGTGCATGTGTGAATTTATATTCACGTATGAACTTGCTCTGCATGTGAGTTTGTGTGTGAGTATAATTAAAGTCTGTATCGTCGAGCTGATATAGGTTTGGAGATATTATTGTAAGAAAATATTATCTTTGAAGGTTAGCATTGAGCATCTAGGTAAAGTATGGTGTATATACTAGTATATTTACGAAAAATGTTAGATTTGATAAATATGCTTTTGATTATGACTGTTATTTATAAAAACCAAGTGATATATTAAGTGTGTTTGTCTAGTAATGACAGGAATTCAGGTAAAAAATTGGATACATTCATAGTAATTATGTAAATATACTAGTATATACACCATACTTTACCTAGATTTCTTTGGTTGTGTTAAGTTATATGATTGAAAGGTGCATTATTGTGGCACTATTATCCGATTTTACATTGTAAATATGTGTTGATACTTACTTAATGCGAAGTAGCGAATAGTTTACTATGTGACCTTCCTCGGTTAGATAATGAATGCTGAGATAATATTGAAGTGTATGTATGTTATGTATGGATGATAAAATGCTTTAAGAAGTATGGTTTTTTTAGGCATACATGTCTAAAATGATAAGCTGATTGTAGCTTTGACCTATCTTGATAATTTAGCAGGCAAACAAATATTACAAGTGTCGCTTGTTATGGTGCTAGGTAGCGCTTTACAGGAGGATATAGAGAAAGATATTTGACTGATAGGTCTATATGTGGTTACATAAAAGATTGAAGACTAAGCTATAGATAAGTGCTGCTGCTATGTGTACTGATAACTGCATGGAAGGTATGTTATCAACATGATTTCGAGCAGAAACTTAATTATAGATGTGTTCTTTAACGATTCGTATTTTTTTATTGTTTGCGATGTCCAAAAACGAAACCATAGTTAAGGTGAATATGTAGGTAATAAAAATAATTATGAATAACAATGATATTTATATAGTAGAAGGTAAGTTAAATCCAAAGTATTGAACTTGTGATTTAGAAAAGATATCGCAGGAAAAAAATGTCTTATGCTATATGAAATATAACTGTTTCGTATCAGTGGTCTAAGTGTGCGACGATCGTCTTTACACAGACAAGACTTTTGTTGAATTTGAAGACAAGTTAGCTAGAAAGACAAGTTTGGATTTCTGGAGATGGCAAAAGACTGAGCCCAACATATGGGACGATGATGATGAGTTTATCGTATGTGTCCGACCATGAGTCATATTAATCTTAATTTTTTACACTAGGTTAAACATAATTTTTACCATGAGGGATATTGGTTCGAACCTCCGTCGGCGTATCAGAAAAAAAACACTTGCTACTTGTTCAGAATTTAAAAAAATATTCTACAGTGTATGCGTTTTTCAAATCCGAGCAGCCGTTTGCAAAACATAAACTTGTAGAGTCACAAAATTATAAATTTTAATATTCTCCAATACAGATATATAACTGTCTGGCATGAGCTGAGAGCCTCGAGTCGACACGTTCACACCCACCCGCACCCCCCTTCCCTTCCTAAGCCTACCTGACACCTTACCGGCCATAGGTGTAGTGTGGTCAGTCTCTGTCTCTCTTTCTCTCTCTCTGTCTCTCTAGCACACACGCATCTCGCAGCCTCCACGCAAATGAAGTAAATGTATTTTAATTTGTTCGATCTTGATTTTTTTTTAAATAATGATGTTACTGAAAATAATCAAATATAAGTGTTATTCTCTCTTAAAATATATAATTTTTTTCGCAATTGTTAACCTTGACGAATTAAATTACATAAAAAAATCATATTTTGGAAGCAGTTTTGTAATTCATGGTGGATAGAAATTTGACGATCTCTGATATTAATGTGCAAGGCAACTATGAATCATAGTTATGTTTAAATAGAAAAAATACTGAAGACTCTTCTTACGTTTTTTGTTGTACTGTAATTATTTTCATGAAAATTATGCTTTTGTCTGTCTACGATATGTAGGGTAGAAAGGAGGGGTCGAGTATATTTAAGACGAGCAAAGTAGAAATATCTGTCCTGTATATTAGTAATACATTGTTGGTTAATGTAAGTAGGTTTATATTTTTTTTACGTATGGAATCGTTAATAATGGTTAGAGTAAGAAAGAGATTTTAGTTAGCGACCAACATCGAAGTCTTTAGCGCTGAAAGAATGGTTAGGTTTTAGTCTGACTGTGAGATAGGAACTTGAAACGAAATAAAGACGTATTAGAACTGTAATACATATGGAAGAAACTCTTAAATATATGAAATAATGAAATTGGTTTCAAATTTACATACTATGTACAAAAGCGAATGAAGAAAAGACCTGTAGCTTTACACGTATTCATTTTTACTCTCGCTTATTAGTATACTGTATTTTACATACACGTTACGCATCGTATATGATGTCTGTTGATGGCGAAAAATGATCTTCTATACTGGACGAGATCTTCCATCTTGAATGATAATAACTCTAACTACCGGAACCTTACCCTACGAAGAATGTTACATGCTACTGGCTGTACCGTAACCCCAACTGATATGTCCTTCGGTAAGAGGCGAGATGTATTTTCATAAAATATAACGTAGACGTGATTTAAGTGAGAAAAAATTTGGTATCTTGGTTTGCATTACGAGGCAAAATACGGAGTCAAGACTCGAGAGAGGTGATATATCAATAGTGAAGAGGTAACATCACCTCCAGTGAAGATGGAAAATATTCGTGTGTGTTCTTACTCCAAGCATGTATTTATGAAAAAATATCAGTATGTGTGCGTGAAGTTGGACGACTTTAACGTATATTATTCGTAGTATGTACCAGTGAAAAAACTAGGATTTCTGGATTGGACAAAGCAACAACTAGAAACGGTATACGGGTTAGTATTTGATAAGGTCTCTTCTCTGTAGCTATAAGTCGTCATTGAAGGAAATTGTAACCGTTACGTGTTTATCTTAGTGAGAATCGACGTCAACACCATCTAGACACCAGTGCAACTTATGCTACAAGACTTTTGCGTGTGGATACGCTGTATGGAGACTAGGAATAAGTAAATGAAATACAAACCAGTGTCGTACAGCATATTGATGTTGTATGAGCTGTAGACTGTATGCACGTATAGCATATAAGTACAGGTCACGATATTCTCCCTGGAAAGCAACAAGATTCGATGATGGACTGAACTTAGGAGAAAATTGTACCTACTACGAATGATGTGTTAATTGTGAAGCCATCATTAACTTCTGTTTCGTATATGAACAGCCCGGAATATTTGTTCAGTGATTTCAAGATACCCTTTTTGATTCTGTGACATGAATTACAGTACATGTTGACATGGTAGGGTAGGCGGTGTGAGACCAAAAACATGTATGAAAAAGGACGGTTTGGTTTATTTTATACTAAGGTGTTAGAAGTGCGGGCGCGTGTTCAGGTGTATTAATACGTCTATCATTCAATTAAGAATATGACGAGATGATTACGACGAACATGTTAAAAGTTGAGAAGCTATAGCATCTACGGTTGTACATGTTACAGATATTTATAATAAAAATGTAATTGTACTGATGTGTTTGGCTTTCTGAGGTAGTCTGAAGACATAATATTGAAATGAAATCAGCAAGGACTAACGTACATTTCATCATAGTATGAAAGAAAATTCTGTTCGATAACCTTGAGAAGAGTGAGAAAATCACTGAGTTAAGAAATAAAATGTATGGCAGGAGTACTATTACACTAAACCGGTACCGTATTAAGTCACACATTGTAGGAAAGCGACAGGACGAAGCACGTACCACTGTATGGAATTTATTAAATTGAATTAATAAGAGATGTTTGTGTCAGGTTATATGCGACGTAACTTACCTATGACCACAACTCACTTCGGAAATAAAAATAGAACAGTGTGTGTTGGATATTTCCTGTAACTAGTGGAACTGGTAGCAGTGAATCAGAATTTTATCTACATCAGTGAATAAGTTATGACGTGATGTGTGCTCGTGTTGAACAACTTCGACTAGCACTGCGGTAGCTTTACCTCTGTTGGCGATATCTTCACCGTTGATAACTACCTACATGACAATGACTATGTCGGCGCATGGGACTTCCTTGTCAAAAGTGGTAATATATGTGACTGGGTCAACGAAGCATGGATGATGCTTCTGTTATGAAGCCTTAGTTTGCATTGTGACGACATGAAGTTAATGAGTGCAATAAACTAAGGTCTTTTGTTGCTTAATCATGCATTATATGGACTTGACTGTGATAGTTTTAAAGTGAAGACTGAATATTTTTTCAAGGTATGCGGTGTTTGTTTTACAAGTAGTTAATTATAACTTACATATACATAAAATGTAATGATTAGGGAAACACGGTTTATTTTTTTAAATTTCGGTGTTTGACGATTTAAATACTTTTTTGGCCTATGAAGGTAAAGATAGAATAAAAAATAGTAATATATGAAACTGAAGTAGCTGTTCTGGTATGGAAGCTGGTCAGTGATATGAGGTTGGATAATAGTATTTGCATAGCTGCGTGATGTCGAGTATATGTAACTGTTCGCTAAGCAGGGAGAAAGTCATATCTGCGTATATGTACTGTAGAAGAGTGTAATGATCAGTTCGGACAGGCTCTGACAGGACTGTTGGAGAGTGAAGGTAGAGTTGTGAGGGGGTATTCGATGGTAGGTGTGAGGGTGTAGGGGTGGTAGTTGGATAAGTAGTATGAATTCGAAATTGTAGTCTGTTTATTCGATGTAGTTGTGTATGTCATCTTTGAAAGTAGTCGAAGATTCTTGCATGTGTAACTGTCCTGAAAAGTATGTTATTTTCAACACGAATGGTTGATTTTATCGGAAATTTAAATAAATATAGCTAATTTGGTAAGACTGTGAGTGTAGACGAAGTTCTGTAGGAGATAATGTGAGTGTAGTTATAAAAAATACTCATCAAAAATGTTTTTTTTTTTTTTAATAATTGATTGATTTTATTGGGAATCGATCGGATATAGCTAAGAAAGAAGTCATGTTTAAGTAGTATTCATTAATGATATTTAAGTAAAGTTTTGAAATTATTATTACAAAATTAAAAAAAAAAAAAGATAATTCTGAAATTGATAAACAATAAGTAGTCTCAATCGATGGTCGTTACTACCTTTGGTCGACTAGCTATTAAATGGAGACATAGATGTCATGCTGTTTTAGTGAGAATTATAAAGGAAATAATGTTTAGACGATGGGTAAGAAAGTGGTGGTAAAGGTGGGAGAGGGGGATGGAGGGGGTGTAGTAGTCTGAGCGGGTTATAACGCGAGTGTTGGTGAGAGGGGAATGTAGGGGAAGGAGGGGGAAAATTCGTCACTTGACTAACAGCCAATTAAAATAAAGGAATGAGTAAAGGTAGGGGAGGGGGGATATGTTAATATATACATGTAAAAAGTGGTGGGGGGCGTCAGTGTGTCGATGGAGCTCGTCCGGGTAAGACGTGTCGGTAGTTGATTTAATAAAATATTTTTTGTATGAAAAGTTTTTTTATAAAATATTTTTTATTAAAAAGTTTTTATTAAAGCATTTTAAGATAAAAATAATTTTATTAAAACTTCTTTTATTAAATTTGTGCGGGGTTATAATGGAATGCGAAACCGAATTTTTTTTTCGGAAGAAACACCAAGATGGCGACCGGAAACAAGATGGACGTAACATTTTTTTCGGAATTTTTCGGGATTTTTTGAAATTTTTAAAAATTTTAATTTTTTTAAATATGTAATTTTTTTAAATTTTTAAATTTTGGAAAATTTTGGAAATTTGACCTTCAATGTCAAGGTCACAGTTAAAGGTCAATGTCATCCAACATGGCGGCCGGGGTCGTGACGTCACAATATGCCGGGGGGGGGGGGGCTCCTCACTCAGCGGGCTCTTCACTCCGACTCCTTGTCCCAGAAGGAACATAATCATACTACTCTTCAGTACTGCAGTGCAGATATTGTAACGCACAGTTTACGGCTTGTAAGAACATGCTTGAGTGGTCTGTAAGTCCAAGCTGAACAAAGAAAGGTCAAGCATCTGTTACGAGCGTGTAACGACAATCACTCGCAAGGACGATTTAGGTAAACATCTCCAGACATGTACGGAGACAGTAAAGCATGCTGCAACGAACAACTGCAAGTTACTAACTTACGTACACACTCTGGAGACTCTAGACTTTATGAACGATCTTGTCGACACAAAGACGAGAAAGTTACTCGCGACGGAGCAGCCGAGACGTTTTGATGCTGAGCGCAGTCAAGTACATCCTATGGCAGAGGCGTAGCCTTTCTCATGCATGGAACAAAACATTTTTCCTTTGCAGAGCAGCCAATATCTAGCTGACCTGATTCGCTGGACGTTAATTCGTACGAATAACAAACATGGATATTTCCCATCACACTCTTCAGTAAACGTCTTCTGATTGTTTACAGTCCAGAAACTGTACGTAACACTAGATAATGCTGGCAAGCACTCTGCATAGCAGTTTGAAGAGATGAATTGTTGTCTTATCTCCACCTCGGATAACTGCGAACTGAGCGCTGCGTCAGCCATCTTGCCTATTTCTTTACAATTTAAACCATTAACTGTCATAGACCAAATAGTTGACAACATGTTGTTGTCTTACATGTACACCAACTCTAGCAAATTATTTCTCCCTCGAAAAACGTGTCATCTGGCGACACGTTATAATACTGACCTACATACGCACTGTTCCAGGTAGAAGGACAAACACATTTTTGAAAGAAGTCGGCAAATAAAATTTACATGTTAGATGAATACATACAGTATGTCATAACAGTCTTACTTGGATCAATATGATCTCTCCCGTACAGAATTCTTGCAGTCTTCGAAAGTCAACTTGTAATATATGGCGTTGTCAAACCACCACCGCTGTAAAGTCTTAGTATTCTACATCCTTTATTAAATTTGCTGTATTTGGCGTCAATAATGCTGTCGGTCTCAAATAATACAATGGGTTAGGTGATAAAACTACATGCTATAGCTAACACATTTGATCATGTTTAATCATTGTAGCATATCTAATGTTCCAATCCATTACACGCTTCTAATTGTCCTTGAAGGTCGGCAGGCTGGAAATTAACTCGTCTAAAGTCGGCGCTAATTATTACATACTGAGCAACGTTTAGAGGATTGAAAGTTATGCCTTTTTTCATACGCGTAGCGGAAAATTAAGGTTCAACTTCCACACTAGCGGAATCTATAAAACACGCATTACTTTTTCGCTACCGATCGGCTTCAGCTCTACAAGTTATCCGTGCTGTGAAGTTGCTCAGTTCACCGAACGGCTTCAATGCTCTACAAGTTATCCGTGCTGTAAAGTTGCTCAGTTCACCGAACGGCTTCAATGCTCTACAAGTTATCCGTGCTGTAAAGTTGCTCAGTTCACCGAACGGCTTCAATGCTCTACAAGTTATCCGTGCTGTAAAGTTGCTCAGTTCACCGA
>PNEQ01059081.1:0-23489 GCA_003012365.1 Medauroidea extradentata | reverse complement strand
TCACCGATCGGCTTCAATGCTCTACAAGTTATCCGTGCTGTGAAGTTGCTCAGTTCACCGATCGGCTTCAATGCTCTACAAGTTATCCGTGCTGTAAAGTTGCTCAGTTCACCGATCGGCTTCAATGCTCTACAAGTTATCCGTGCTGTAAAGTTGCTCAGTTCACCGAACGTAATGAATATCTGTTTACGTATCTATTCGGTAAATGTTCGAGAAATTCACTGTAATATATATGTGTTACCCGCTTTTCACAATATCTTGACTACATAATCTGAAAATCGTTGGAAGTGAAAGGTTTTACATTTTTTTTTAAATCGGTTGAATTCTGGTCAGCCAGTAACCGGTTTAGTTTAGCGATAAGATCTATTCATGATGCTACTGCAGTGTTTCCGATGTTAGCACTGTCGTTAATACAATTCGTCGTGACTTGTATATGCTTGTCAGTTTCCCGCCCAATCCAATGACACACATTTTGTTACTAGCAATCACTTCCTCCACGTCTCAAGCACACAGTCACACCAATAATGCGTTTGGATTAGCAGAGATTCCTTATTTAGTTATACCTTATCTGTTTCGAAAATAAATTGGTAAACTGTCTAAAAATTAGCATTAATCAATAGTATAAAATTATACTTTCTATCTGTCGGGGGTCAGAACACTGAATCTTTATATTACAGAGAAAATGTTCTTTCTTATATCTTCGCGATCTTAGTATACAGTAATTTCGCGAACGTGTATTTGAACTAAAAACTAGATCGTTAAAGATCTTAATGTATTCGAAGAGTAGAAATACGAGCCGAGATTGGTAACCATTTAACTTACTTACGATAGAAGGCTACTTCTTGGAACGTTTTTGAGGGCTTTAACACCTGCCAAGATATGAAATCGAATTTTAGGTATGGAGAGGAGAGTAGTTTGTTTCCTGCTTATTAAAGATAAGCACATTATACAACTCTATTGCAATAGAATCCCCGAAACTTATGCAGAGACATTACATACGTACAGCTACTCGGAGTTTCATTATTAACGATTAAAGCGAATAGAAGTATAAAGCATGTCCTTTGTTGAGAAGTACAAGACCTAGGACGTGAAGGGGTGCTGGAGGACTGAATGCCATGGTGCATAACTTATTAAATGCACACTTATTAAAAAATTCTGTATTTGTTGTAACCCATAGTTTTGTATTCAGCACAGTTTAAACTAACTTGTTGTATGTAGCACCATTGTGAAGGACAATTTGCGATTTTACATAGTAGCTAAATTAACAGTAATATTTTTTAACGCGTTTAATCAATGCAACGTTTTATCGAAACTATCATACTCAAACAAGTGTGCAACTCTGGCGTTGCGTTATTCATCATGCCTTTAAATTGTTTTTACATCTGAATCGATACTTGTAGGAGAAAATAGGTTCATGTAAGACGTTATCGTATCAGTATCTCGGCGTCTAGCATACGATGTGCATTTGATTATTTCTTGAAGACTAGGGTAAATACATAAAAGCTGTATGCGAGATGCTTGTCAGTAACAAAAGATTTGTGTGTGTGTGAGTTGGTGCGCGTGCGTGAGCATGTGTGTGTGTGTCCCCACAATGCTCGGCATCTCAAGTATTCTTACAGAAGCAAGTAAGCTCCTGAAATAATGTATAAAATTAAAATTAAAATCAATATCTGAGATGCTTGCCATGTTGTTACTTCATAAACTTATCCCCGTATCTCGACTGGATACGCCAACTTTATAGAGTTCACACCTTCACATCTGAATATTATTTTTCGTAAGTACTTGGAGACATGCTAACATATTAAATACAAGAAATGTGTTACATATTGTTGTTCTTTGCCTACATGTATTTTAGTTTAAGTTTGACTTGCTAACTAAGTGGAGGTGTTGGTACTAGAACCAAGGTAAACTGTTATAATGGCGGGGCGGATCACATCGGTAGTTTACAAATGTGCGTGACCATATATAAAATTTCCACAAGAAAAAATGTTTAAGGATAATTATTTTGTCAGATGACTCAACTTTGGTCATCGATAAATAGTGCTGAAATATTATTGCACATATCTGGAAGCTCATATTTGTAACTGTACGAGATAATTGTTTTATAAACTGATTAAAACTATTTCTATGCACGATACATACTCACACGTCGAGCGCGTTCCCCACAACTGATACTGTAAGCGTTCGACAACGTCTGAACATGTATTTTCACTTCATAAGTTAGCCAATAAACTCAAGTATGGCATGTGTCCAGTTCACGGTTCTCGTGATCTCTATCGGGGAAAATCTCTGCTGATGTCCTTCTTAATAAAGTTGTGTGCAACGTCGCTTGTTTGAGGTGCTTCCGCAAGTTCTAAGCCATATCTTGCCTGCATGATCCTAGTATTCTGATGTTGTTATACCAATCGATGTCCGAAGACTTTTGGATGGATGTGTAGGTGACGAGGGATATAAGGAAGCTGTAATAGCCGCAGTAGCTAAGTTGTTATTCAGCCTCGAAAGTGTAAACATATCCTCTTGCAGTGAAGAAGGACAACATGCAGCGAAGTTGGTCTTATTGCAAGAAGCAGTTTACAAAGAGCAAAAACATACGCCAGCATGAAGAATGTTGTCTTCAGAATGTGAATCGTGTTGTGTACCACTGTGAAAAATGTAACACTCACTTTGGACGCCGTAGCAACTATAAAAGGCATCAGAGTACATGCAAAGGCATCAATCCTCTACCTGTACTGCAGTAACTGAATAAAAGTTATTCCGTACCATCAGCGAAGACTTCCATGAAAAAATCAAGAGGACCGACAACTGCTACTAGGCACGCATGCAACTACTGGGATCAGACGTTCGCATATGCTCACGATGCAAAGCGACATGCAATTAGCAAATGCAAGATGAACCCTTCCCGTACTGCATATCGTTGTGATAAGTGTCAACGAGTGTTTGCACGCACAGACAATCTACATAGGCATAAGAACATATGTACTACTAAGCAAGACAATATAATGCCTTGCGATGTAACTGAAACTAGATTTTCTGGGAATGCGGACGTAAGTGCTGGCTCATGTGTGTCAAGATATTAGTGCCAATACTGTGGCAAGGTTACCAACTACCATAAGAACAACAATGCATAAAAATAATATGTGTATTCTTGTCAATTAAATCTCTGAAGAATTAGAGAACATTCTAGAAGGTAATATGACGACTGCCCCCAGATTGATAGAACATGAGAAAAAAATACTAATATTCTAGTCAATTAAATTCCCGAATATTGAGAGAGCATGACCATCTAGAAGGCAAGATGGCTTTTATAATGGTTATGCATAAATTACATAAAGTGTTTTCTAGTCTAAACCCGAAGGAATGATAGAGCATAACATTTCAGACGACAAGATGGTGTCTGCTCCAGAATGATATAGCATGAGAAACTAATACGAATGTTCTAGTCAATTAATAAGAGAGAAATACAATCTAGAAGACAATATGGCGACTGTCATATCATAACGAATATTCTAGGCCAATTCCCAGAAGAAATTATAGAGCATGACCTTCCAGAAGACAAGATGACGACTGGCTCCCCAGAATGATAGAGCATAAAATAGTAATGCTAACATTCTAGTCAAATCCTTGAAGAGTGGTAGACTTGGCAAAATGGCGACTACTATAAGGATGATAGAGCATTAAAATAATAAGAATATTCTAATAATTTAAATCCCTGAAGAGTTAGAGAGCATGACCTTCCAGAAGGCAAGATGACGACTGGCCTCCAGAATGACAGAGCTTGAAAAAATAATACGAATATTCTAGTCAAATTCTTGATGAGTGATAGACTAGGCAAGATGACGACTACCATATGACTGATACAGCATTAAAATAAGAATATTCTAGTCATTCAAATCCCTGAAGAATGAGAGAGCATGACAATCTAGAAGACAATATGGCGACTGCCAAGGCCTAACGAATATTCTAGACCAATTCCCAGAAGGAATGATAGAGCATTACTTTCCAGAAGACAAGACGGCGACTGTCCCAGAATGACAGAGCATGAAAAAGTAATACGAATATTCTAGACAGGATGGCGACTACCATTAGAATGATATATCAAAATAATAAGAATATTCTAGTCATTTAATCATTGAAGAATGGGAGAGCATGATAATCTAGAAGAGAAGATGGCGACTGCCGAGGCCTAACGAATATTCTAGACAAATTCTCAAAAGGAATGATAGAGCATTACTTTCCAGAAGACAAGAGGGCGACTGTCCTAGAATGATAGAGCATGAACAAGTAATAAGAATATTCTAGACAAAACGGCGACTACCATTAGAATTATAAAATAATAAGAATATTCTAGTCATTTAAATCACTGAAGAATGAGAGAGCATAACAATCTAGAAGACAAGATGTCGACTGCCAAGGCGTAATGAATATTCTAGACCAATTCCCAGAAAGAACGATAGAGCATTACCTTCCAGAAGACAAGATGGCGACTGTCCTTGAATAATAGAACATGAAAAAGTAACACGAATATTCTAGACAAGATGCCGACTACCATTAGAATGATTTATCAAAATAATAATAATATTCTAGTAATTTAATCATTGAAGAATGGGAGAGCATGATAATCTAGAAGAGAAGAAGGCGACTGCCAGGGCCTAACGAATATTCTAGACCAAATTCCAGAAGGAATGATAGAGCATTACTTTCCAGAAGACAAGATGGCGACTGTCCTAGAATGATAGAGCAGGAACAAGTAATAAGAATATTCTAGACAAAATGGCGACTACCATTAGAATTATATATTAAAATAATAATATTCTAGTCATTTAAATCATTGAAGAATGAGAGAGCATGACAATCTAGATGTCGACTGTCAAGGCGTAATGAATATTCTAGACCAATTCCCAGAAGGAATGGCAGAGCATTACCTTCCAGAAGACAAGATGGCGACTGTCCTTGACTAATAGAATATGAAAAAGCAACACGAATATTCTAGACAAGATGGCGACTACCATTAGAATGATTTATCAGAATAATAATAATATATTCTAGTCATTTAAATCCCAGAAGAATGAAAGAGCATGACAATCTAGACGACAAGATGGCAACTGCCAAGGCCTAACGAATACTCTAGACCAATTCCCAGAATGAATGATAGAGCACGACTTTCCAAAAGACAAGATGGCCGCATCAACAAAATGGCTGCTCTCTGTGACAGCCTCGAGCTGACTCGTGAAATTGAGTCAGTTTGCCACTTTACGCAGCTGGAGGGACAAGGTAAATTTTGGGTCAATGACCAGGTGGTTGGAGGGAAATTTGGGAAATTTGGAGTCAAAATTAGCAGATATTGAGGTAAAAAGAGAAATTGAAGAAAATCCAAGATGGCGGCCGAGGATCCGATCTCCGGCCCCACGCCCCATCGAAACGAACCCTCTATCCCTACTACTTGAATACAATATATTTAATGATGCATAAAAACAGAATAAGTACAAAGTTTAAATTATGAAAAAAAAAATATATATATATACAGTATATATATATATATATCCTCGGATGAGCGTTTCGATGCTTTACAATGTGCGAAAATTTTAAGAGCGAAGTTACAATATGATTCTTTTGTATTTTTTGCAGCAACGTGCTTCGAAACAAGGACAGCGCTTATGGCAGTTATCGATGCGTTTGAAAAAGATAGCGATAGCTTATATAACTCTGTACTGCAATCTGAGCGTGAGACGTTCTTTTTCCTAGCAGACAACGTTCACACTCGATAGCAACTACACATACTTCTGGGACTGAAACAAATAAATTTCATCGCAGAAAGGTAAAATTCTTTTGTAAAATACATGTAACTTATTAATATTTATATGTGTGTGTATGGATGCAACGAAATTATGAAGTAAGGTGGGTTTAACGCGTACATTTCCGTTGTATTCTGAGGTTAGTTCAGATTGTAATAGGTTTATTATACTTAAATTAGGTAAGTAATAATTATATTTGTTTATGTGCTCCACTCTGAAGTTCTTACGTCACAGTAGGTCCTAAAAACCATTGTTAGCTCAACAACATGTTCAAGATTAATATCTTTGATGTAATGTATTTAAAGTGGTAATTAAAATAGCTGCTTATTAATAATGGTTCCTGTGAAGTTGTGTCATAATACTTAACTAACACGTCAGTCACATAAGCCTCGGAGTGACGTAACTTGCTGACAAATATGCAGTGTAGGCGGTAACAACTCCCCTCCCCTCAAACGGCCCAAACAATCAAGTCGTGTGGTCTTTCCGTGTGTGGAGCTAGCCTGTTATCATGATGCATAGGGACATAATCATTAATCCCTCTACCATTAATCGATAACTACCAGGTTGTGTAGGCTTACGCTACTGATAAAAGTCAGACTCGTTACTTGTTTATTTCTGAGACAGTAGATTTTCTGCAACTTAAAGCTTAAGGAAACCGCCTGCTAGTTATTCGGAGGCACCTTGCCTCGTCATAGCTGTTGTATGTTTGGTGATCGTGCCAGTTGCGTACAGCAGGAGGCGTGCTCAATGTTTGTGTGTATATATTTATACACACACACACATATACAGACAAATTTATCGATATAACACGGACAATAAATACACATGTTATAATTACTGTTGTGGGAGGTTCCCCGAACTTTACCAACAGAGCTAGGACGTCCTGGAAAAGAAAACATATTAGGACAGGTCCCAGGCCAATTGAGTAATTAAAAGGAAAAAATACAGTACAGTAGAAACGTGGAACACAGTTGCTGACAAGTTTTCCTCAAATGGTCAGAGAAAGGGTCGAATTTCCTTTCCCCAATACTTTACACCACTTAAAATAAACACGAGTTTAAAGATTATACGAAAAAAATATTGACTTTTAATGTAGTAAGATGACTAAGTTTAAAAAAATAAATTTGACAGATAATATTATCCTTTAATGCACAGTTTGGGACTAAAACAATAAATCTTTGCAAATTTTTAACATGAGTATTTTTTTGTGTTGACAATTGATGGGTACTAAACTACAAAATTTCTTAAGAATATTATGGTAAAAAGTATTAAATTAGAGGATCCCCGATATTGCCGTACCTATATTTTTAATTAATTACTTTACACACTCTCATTTTACTTTAATTTTACACATGTTAGAATCCAATCAGAAACACAAACATTTTAAAATAGAGTTTACACTGGTGCTCATGGCATACCAAGAACCTGGGATGAGAACAGATAAAAAAATTAATGGGCTGGACTTTCCTGCTATCCTGCATGGGAATACTCTTGCCACCGCCGAAAGAAGATTATATATCCTTCTCGCCCAGGTCTACCGATGACGGTACAGCAAAGGGACGAGTACAAATCTCATAAACTTCTACATCGGAAGATGCAGCAATCCCTCAAAGGGTTACTGGGACGTTGCTACATAGGAAAGAGCAGAAACCGCGTGGACGGAAAAAAAAAATCTGAGTTTAAAAGTTGAACGAGAAGAAACTCACAATGACAGTAGAGGGGGGTTAAAAAAAAAAATACCCGATGTGGGAATTAAGTCTGATTACGACATTTTAAAATGATGAAAAACACAAGTAATTCTTGCCGATATGCAAGAAAGATGTGCCAGAATCAACAATGTCGAGTGAAAGTCGTGCATAGAGGTTATAGGCCGGCATAGATTCGTAACTACTTGATGCCATCAGTTAGTATTAAGTCAGTATTTAAACAATATAAGAAGTAATATCCAACATTCAGTAAAATAAACACCCGTGCTGTAATAAAGTAATCATATTACCAACGGTACCTTACTACAAGGTCGTCTCTTAGCGGCAAGTTTAAGTTCGGGACGTTCAGGTGTTTCCGTGAGATGACGTAGGCTAAAGACGACGACCACAGAGAAACAGCTCTGGACACTTTAAGTTGAAAATTGATCCTCCTATGACTGATTGGCGCCACTGGCACTCTGGTGTTGTTTTAACATTGCGTAAATGTATCTACAAGGATAAAGCTCGTGTCGCAGCTACTAGAACTGCTAGTAAGACGCTATACTGCAATGTTAAAACAACACTTCATTACCAGTGGCGCTTTCAGTCATAACGTGGTCAACTCAATAGCATTGTTAGATAGGCTAGTGCACAGAGCAAGGAAGGGAGTGTCGAGACATGTAATTCTAAGACCGTGCTAGAGACCTTCGAATGTAAACAATTGTGTTTGTAAGGAGAAGTTTGAGATCTTCGGAGAAAAATGCCTGTAATTCGATGTACTGTTGCTTTGTGTTCGAATAGTTTACAAAAGACTAAAGCAAGTCCGGAAACTGCACATGCTTAGTACAGTATATTTACATTAATTGCATGCTTATGTATATTTCTGTTTCCGAAATTAGAGACTCAGATTTGTAAAAAAAATTTTCTTCATGCAAAGTAAAAAAGAAAGCTCATTAAAATAAATAAGAATATTTAAAAAATGTATTCAGAAATATAAAAAATAAATAACTTATGCACCATTATCTAAAATGAAAATTTTTGTTTATGCTAGTGCGCACAAAAATTGCACCCAATTACTTTCCATTTTACTACAACATAAAAGTTATTATAAATACATCTCAAATGTTTAAACTGGCAGAAAATTGCATTTCAATACACTACACACTGCATGGCAACCTAATGTAAATTTTTCACGGCAAATATTGCAGGGTTATTATAATTTATTCATCGGGTTTTAAAAATCTGTAATTCAAAAAGTACTCCATGAAAAATTATGAATGATACATGAAAACAACCAGAAACTCTCCAAGTTTTTTTACAACACCGCTTTACAAATGTTCAATGTGCGCTCCCTTCGTCACTCGACAGACATCCAATCGGTAGTCGAGTTCGCCTCACACACGTCGCAGCATGTCCCTGTTGATGGTCATGACAGCTGTGATAATGCGGTTTCGGAGCTCGTGCAGTGTTGTTGGCAATGGTGGCACGTAAACAGAGTCTTTCACGTACCCCCAAAGAAAAAAGTCACACGGTGTAAGGTCAGGAGACCGGTGCGGCCATCTGAACAGTGTCAAGTCATTCTGACCACAGCGTCCAATCCAGCGGCGTGGGAGTTCATTGTTGAGGCAGCGACGCCCTTCTGCGTGCCAATGCGGTGGAGCTCCATCCTGCTGGAACACGAAGTTGGCGGAATCCTCTCTTACTTGTGGAAATAACCACAACTCCAACATGTCGAGATAGGACAGACCCGTCACAGTGTTTCCAAGGAAACAAAAAGGACCGTACTCCCTCGTCTGTGAGATTGCACAGAAAACATTAAGTTTTGGCGAATCTCGTATGTGCTGCACTGAAGCTTGGGGAATTTCAATGCCCCATATTCGAACATTGTGACGGTTCACTTTTCCACTCAAGTGAAACGTTGCTTCGTCACTGAACACAAGACGTGTGGCAAATTCTTCATCCTGCACAGCTTCCTGCATGTTCTCGAAAAACTCAACCCTGGCAGCGTAATCTTCTGGATGCAAGTGTTGCAACAAATGTAAGCGGTACGGTTTAAGTTGTAACCGTTGTAAAATCTTCCACATTGTCGGCTGAGGAATTCCAAGTTCGCGACTTGCTCGGTTAGTTGACTTTCGTGGGCTACGCGCATAACTTTCCCTCCCTCTGTTCACTGTTTCGTTAGAAACACTTGGCCGTCCTGTGCTCTTACCTTTGCACAAGCATCCCGTGTCCTGGAATTGACGATACCATCGCAAAATGCTCTGGTGACGTGGTGGTTCTGTGTGGCAATGCCCTTGGAACACACGCTGCACGGTAATAACAGATAAACATTTCGCATATTCTAAAACACAAAACGCTTTCTGTTGGCTTGTCGCCATTTTGTGAACTGATCCAGTGCTACCACCTGTTGTAACAAAAAAGTTTTAGACTCGTATTAAATAAAACTTTTCGAGTTTTTCTTTTGTTAGGTAGTTGGTGTGAGCTTTTAAAATAAATAGACTATGAATTATGAATTTTTAAGACCCGGTGAATCATTTAGAATAACCCTATGAAAACATTGCACCATAAATTACATGACTGAGACGGAATTAATATTACACAGTAGAAACAATTATCCATATCAATGATATTTATTTAATTGTTTCGTAAACACAATTTTCTAACTTTGTAGAACCTACATACAATATTACAGACATCGCGCCACATTATATTATGTGTCAAATATGCAATAAACACACAAGGTATGGATGGCTGGCCTGAGAAGCAAGTAGTACAAATTTATATAAAAAATATTACCAAAGAGCTGCAATAATTTCGTCTATTCACAGTGTTCAAACAAATCACTCAAAGGCTTCGTATCGTGCATTCCTACAACTGAATCACCCCATTACTTTCGTCTTAAGACATGTTTATAAATTTCATCGAAATTTTTATTTACACTGTAACAACTAAAATATAATAATCCTTAAAGTTGATTAACAATGAGCGGTTTACAATTGCTCTGTAATAACTTGCGAAGTCCAAAGGCCATTGAAAACACGTTCCTGGTTGTTGGGTCTCTGGGTTTCGTCACGCTTCCACTAGCCAATGACCGCAGAACACTCGCATGAGAAGACCAGTTACTCTATAGACCTTGCATATTACCATTAATTTTTCTAAGTTAAATTGACTAACGAAAAATGTCCTTGAATATAGTTAACTTATAAAACGACAGGATCAGATCATGCTTGAAATTGGTCGAACGATTTCACATCAAAAATTGTTCCAAAATAACGTAGTACAGCTGTAACTGCAGACAGTTAACTGGTTAAAATTATATTTTTACGGAGATAAATTACTGATATTAAAATTCCATAAATGATACTGAATTAAATAAATAGCTTTGGGGAAGAAGTAACTTTGCCGAAAAGGAGTCTAGTAACCATTAACAATAGATGAACTAGACATGGGAAAACAAAGCACTAAATAGCAAGTGCCAACAAACGACACAATATGTACAGATCTATTTCTAGCATCTCAGGTAAGAAAAGGAAAACATTACTCTAATTTACTGGCTGACTTTGTAATTATGTTTCCATGTTGAGTACACATTAAAATTACTGATTAATGTAGCAAGCATCGAAAATGCACCTACTTCAATGTGAAGAAAATTAATTCTGCTGCAAAACTCAGTATGCTTGCTAAACATCCAAAAATGTACAAGTAAAAAAAGCTTTGCAAATGCAATACTGTTAACGGCATGACGTTACTTTCAGTTTTTGGATTCTTTGTTAAAATTATATTGAATTCATCAGATATGAACTTACCTAAAACTCCAGTATCTATCATGTACTGAGATATTCTGTTGTAAAGCTCTAAAAATGGAAACAACTTTCTGAATTTTGTAACCAAATGCCGATAGCTGAGTGTCTGTTTTGCTATATGAAGCAAAGGTCTTCGGTGCACAGAATATTCTGGTTTTGTCAGTTCATACCTTGAAAAGGTGTCTTCGTTTAGAACGCTTACATTTCTGTAGGATATTGCCATTGTCAAAGCGTCTTCAACGCTATCCATTATAACCACTCGGTTCAATGGTAGTACTGCAAATTCATCATCACTGTCTAGACCGAATATGATTTCAGATATGCTTACGTTAATATCGTGCTCTAAATTAAGCCCAACAACTATAGCTAAGTGATTATCTACTACGTCGTCAATTGTGTTTATTTCTTTATAGTACTGAGGTACTGTAAGATAGCTGGTAAACGATCCTGAATACGTGTTGCTGAAAATTATATTGAATAGCACAGCAGAAAAAAAGTACAATCTGCACCACAGAGACGTCACCTGGCTATTTATCATACCTAAAAAGAATAATCGAAATGTTTCCAAATTGAGAAGAAAACTTACTTTTGTATATCTTCCAGCGAAAAGTGAACAAAATTTGCTTACAATAACCAATGCAGGATAACTTATCCAATAGAGGATCCAAACTGGGTTAGTGAATGGTAGAATTGCATTCATCCATTCTGGCAACTGTTGGGCTTTAGGAACTATGAGAACTAGTTTTCGAAAGTAAAAAGGGTAGTTAGTTTGTTTTAAGTTACTTATAAGTAAAAGTGATAAGGGGTGCTCAACGTCTAATATTTCCATAAAATTATTTGGAAGAACCCATAGGTTAGGATCGCTTACAAATTTTGTATCAGTTACTTGAGTAATGTTAATAAATGTATTCATTACATCTAAAAGTTTTCCAAATATTCCGCCTACCTTTTTCTCTCCGTTTGGGGCCGTGATTTCTTGTATAAATGGCGGAAAACTGGAAGCAGAACAAATCATCGGATATCCCATTGCATTTCCTAGCAAGTCTTTATGAGATACATTTCTGTTTGTTACATCGATAATTTTACCATTTCTGAAAAAAGGATTGAAACGTTTACCAGTCACAAGTTTTCTTGATTTACCACGGGAACTGCCCATACTTATTGCTATTGAGTTCAAAGTTTCGTGTTTCTTCCAACCAGACTTGAGTAGTAGGAACGTGATATCTGAGTGACTTTCAGTTAACCGCGTGTCGATAAATAGCAGTGGATACCACGGATACCACGAATCAAGTTTGGTGACGCGGCCCAAAATATGAATAAACTCAAGCGTGTCTCCACTGTCAGACATTATTATAAAGGCCGTTCTGCAGTTTGATACAGAGTTATTCCAGCTCGCTTATTTGTTGAACACATACATTGTCTGGAGAGAAGCTGAATGTAGGGAACTGATGATGTGCTCTTGAGCAGCAGCATTGTCATCGTCGGTGTACACGACAATGGATTTTACTGCATCGTCTACATGGTTGGCGATAATCGACATTGTTTCCTTGACAAAGTGTTCAACGTCATGGTCTTTGTTGTGTTTGTGAAAGAGCCTGGCTTCATTTGACCTCGCCGCAAGTAGAATCAACGTGGACAGGAACTCGATCGCAGGCATCTGCAATAAAAAAGAAAATAAACACTAATTACACAATTTTTTTTCTATCAAATAGCCGTCAGTTAGTGTCCACATGCAACTCCTCTTCTAACACCAGCTATAAAGCATGGACTAAGAATTACAATACTATTTATATCACTGCAATATTGTAAACAATAATGTCTTATAAACAGTGGTTCTCAAACTATGGGTCACGACCCCTAAAGGGGTCACGACAGGTCGCGACAGGCCCCCAAAAGTAATTTTAAAAAATTGAAAATTGCTCGAAAAAACTAAATAATGTAAAAATTAAAATATAAACACATGACTATACTTAAAACGTAAAGTGTACAAGGGATTTGACATATTTTGGGAAACAAGTATGTGCGTAGGTATTATTTGTTGAAATGGAGGTGGCCGCGGTTACAAATCTTACATAAAAAGGGGTTGCGGTTTAAATTCGTACCCAAAAATGTTTCTAGTGTAATACGTTTAGTTTAGCGGCGAAAATAAGTGGCTGGGTCAAGGATTAATATCGACAACTACTCCTCGTAGATGTATAACATCAACTGCGTCTTTTGCGAATAAATAATAATTGCTTCTGAGAATTTGCTCACTCTTTGAGTGCTTATAAATTACAAATATTGTATTTATTTTAATCCATAGACTTAAATAGCGTAAAAGGTCTTAAAGTACCTAAGGTTCTTCAAGCAAGCAAAACATTCGTATTAAAGAAGTACTTATTACAAAAATATATTTACTTGATTTTTCTTGTTGTGTACCACTACGTTTATCGGGACATTTAAATATTAAATATTAGTTTCATAGAATGAATATTTTTTTATGTTTGATAGTTAAGGAGACGTGACCAACGTTACTTTCCACAAAGAGGGCGCACATTTACAAAATCATTGTAAAAGTACAGTAACGAAGTAAATGGTGTTCAATGGTTGACAAGGACTTTCTGAAAAAAAAAAATAAAAAATAAAAAAAAAACAAATTCAGTTTAACTTCTAGATGGCGTAAGTGACTTATCTGTGGTAAAACCTAATGTCATACCGATAAACTCATCGACCTCTAACTTTATACATTACTAGCAGTTCCCCGCGGCTTTGCTCGCGAGTATTATTCGTAATTGATAATATTTACTTTAATTGAAAAACCTCTTTGTACACAAGATTGGTACTTCAGTCATCAAGTGTTAGAACGTCCAAGCGGCTAGTTGAACTAATTCTATAGCAGGATAAGTAGCTATAGCTGTCCACGCGAAAATCAGTCTTAAGTTTGTCCCAGCCACTAACAATGACTTCTCCTGGGCCTTATTTATAGCCCTGCCTATTTGACGTTGTGGGGTAACTACAGACACCTAATGTAAGAGGTTAATCGAATGAAAAAACATATGTTTATCCTGTGCACAACCATTGATGACGGTGCCCTCAATTATAAATTTTCAAAATATTTGCTTTAACTTTATTGCAATTACAAAGTTTCAGTGCGTAAAGGTTTCGCGGAAACGTATTTAATGCACCAAACATGAGATTAGTGAGATGATATATCGTTGGTTTACTGCCAAAAGTGATAAAGTCAAAATAAAATAAAATTATAAAAATGCTAGGAATATGAGCAATTGCCCAAGTTTAAAGTCTATTCGTCATTTCGTACAGTTATATCACAGTATAGTAACATACCACTATTTTGTTAATATCTACAATTTAACAATGTTTTTAAACGAAATAACATTTATGACTTAATCATTTTTGGCAGTATACCGACGATATGTCAGCTGATATTGTAGAGGAACCTAAGTGGAAAGCGAACTGCAATTTTACCCCTTTTAAGGACTACATGTAAATTGCACTAATTCGATCTGCCTTGTAGTTTTTGTGTGTCAGATTTGAATGTTCGCACGCAGCTTTTAACGGAATTCGAGCCCAGAACCTCCCGGAATTTAGATCTGAGCAACAAATACTGCGTCACGTAACGTTGAAATAATACATGAAAAGAAAATTTTATTTAAAAAATAAAATATCTGTGTCCTGGACTCATAGAGGTTGTACAACACCACGTCTCGATAGGTTACTGTAAGTGAAACTCCTGTATAGGTTGTTTCTCGCTGCTTGTTCCTGCTTTTCGGATCGTCTGCCTTGATTATTGAACAACTTAGTTATATTCTTAATAATCACGTTATCTTACAAAAACAAAATACATACATATTTTTCTTAAATATTTACGCAAGCATTACTCTGACGCGAATAACGCAACTGGTTAGATATATATCGTGGGTTGATGGAAAACAAATTTTATGCTATTTCACACTTTTGGGTGTCGAATTTCGAAATATTTTAAATTTACATCTTAGACATTTATATAAGTATCCAACTGAAGTGTAAATCACATCGCTAGCCCGTTCAGTCAAATGAAAATCGATCATTCACTAAAAAACAAATATCATGTCTGCACAGTATTGAGAAATCGAATCTCGAAAAATCTGAAAACCGTTTTGCGATAATTTCTGCATCATCATTCTGAAACAAAAATTAATTGTCTAACTCGACGGGTTCGATAGATATCAAAGATTTATCTAAAACACATTCAAGGTCTTTTCAGCACTTAAGAGAGTAAATTTCGAAAAACACTTCAATCACGTTTTAGAATACTTTATTGGTATCTCGTGACGTAAAAAACACAACATTAGTCCGCTGGATTCAAGATACATGAACGATTAATTGAAAACGCTTTTCACCACTTTTCAACCCTTTTCACGTCCTTAGGTGGCGTATTTTGAAAATTCCTGAAATTTCTTTTTAGGTATTTGAGTAAGCATTAATTCTAAACAAAAATCACGTCGCTATATATATAGCTATGGGATCGATATATATCGAATGTGAGTCGAAAACACATATTATCACTTTTATAACCAGTTTAGGGACGATTTCGGAAAATATATTTTAAATGGCACTTGGAATATTTACAAAAGCACCAATTTAAAGCATAGAGCACATCAATATCTCGATTGATTCGATAGATGTGGTAAGATAATCGAAAACACATTTCATGTATTTTCACCCCTTTAAATAAAGAATTTCGAAACGTCTTTGAGTCCTGTCATAGACATTTGTAAAAGTTACCAATTAAAGATAAAATCACGACGTTAGCCAATTGTGTTTCAAAGATATAGACGATTCATAAAAAACACATTTTGCCCCTTTTTACTGCCTGGGGTCGAATTAAAAAAAACCTAAAACTACTTTTTAGGTATGTACGGAAACAATATTTTGACGTTCAGATACTGACGTCACATAATCTATATATATATATATAGATTATGTGACGTCAGTATCTGAACAGTGCATACACACACAAATATACACATAATATACTTGAAAATAAACAACACTATATTAAAAGTGATTTTTACTCGGACAAACTGCAGTTGTAACAACGTGGACCTTAAAAAACGAAATATTTTACTAAAATAAAAAATTAAGGTCGGTAGGTCTGTAGGAATATGTTGTTATAGTCAAAATAATTATATGTGTGAAGAAACACAGTGATCACACATATGCAGTAAAATTTACATTTGAATAACCTGCGTGAAAAATCAGTGAAAACATCACACAAATGTTTGCAAATCTCGAAAACTTTAAACAGTTCAAAATTTCTGTCATAAGCAGTCGGTCTTTGAACAAGAGAATTTGCATGGTCGACCACTAGTTTAACATGACACCAATTTTAATTCAATAAAAGAGAAAGTAAATACATTTTCTGTGTTAGATTAATTTAAAAATTATTGACGTTTTCAACAAGTAGTAAGACAAAATATTGTAGCAACACCACAGTTTTCGGTGAGTGTCGAGTTGTTTCAACTAACCACGAAACAACTTCGCCAATTCAATTTTCTTGACATAGTAATCCTGCACATTCTATGCCATGTTAAACACATATTTTAGCTTAGATAATTAGCAAGAAGACATGCATTGCGATCATAGCACACGATTTTCATAATGTCTGGCTAGAAATGGTCTGTTTTTTAAGTAATTGTAAATGTCACGAAACCAATAACAGGAAAGAAATATATCTGCAACTCATACAAAGAAAATATGAATCGCTATTAAATATATAGATAAATAACATAAATGTAATGAAATATATTTATATAAGCAGCCATAACATAAAAAATTGCAGCCAAATATCCTTAAAATGGAAACCTTAACATATTAATGTCAACAAGCAGGATGTAAATAATGAAACAAATTAATATTGTAAAGCAATTTTACTGAAGCGAAACTAATACTGCAATATATTTTTATATAAAACATTGATACATTGTTATTATAACAATCTTATAACTACTACAATTGTTAACATTAATAATATTCTTGTTTGTGCAGTATGCAATATACTTTTGACGATTAAGTTTGAAAATAAGCACACAATTCATTAATTATAGAAATAGACAAACATTCATATATTTGGTGAAAAGTTTTAACAGTGTTTCTATAATAAGATAATCAATTATGTATGTTACAAGTAATTTAAGACCGCGAGACATTCTATAATGTTGCTCATTGAGATGTCTCCGTATTCAGGCCAGAGCTCTGCAGCTTTACTCTTCAACCCTTGATGCGTTGTCGCTTTCACAAAGTTATGCTGGCCCCAAGTTTATTGTACTGACATCAACATTTGTCATAGTTACCGAAAATAATTCAGGGTATGGTTCTCTTCTCTAGAGGAATCAGTATTGTTGGGCTTTGTACCCTCGAACTCTTCTCAGATAGTTGCACTGGATAAAGCTAGTGATGTACACAATTGTGCAGGGTTGGGTGGGTTTTATGTTGCTATATTTTTTTCAAAATATTTTTATAAGTAGTATATTTATAATGGTAGCTAAGAAGGTCTTAAACATAGCACTGGTCCTTTCACTTCTTATCTGAAGAAACTTGTCTTGGTAAATCTCATTACTTTCTTATGCACACTGATTGGAGCAATAAGTATCAAACGGCGAAATAAGTCGACAATATTGGCCATAGGCACAATAACTCGACAACACTGTACATACAATAATGACAGAATATGTGAACATAGACACTTAAAAATACACATTGACACTTGAAGAAATATTGCAAGTATAAATCTGGCCGTTGACTCTCTGCATAACTCATTCACAGTAGGTCAAGAAATCAAGTATCATTAAATAAAACATATAAGTTATCTTCACTCTAATATCCGTACTCCCATTCTCACCGCGACATTGATAAATGAAGTATTTTTTCTCCCAGAATCAGCAAAAAAATTTTTTTCCAATAGAACTAGTGGTGTGTTACAGTACAATTTTTGGTAAATTATAGCTTCTCAAATTAGTAATTTTAATTGTTCTTGCTGACTTGTCATTAATGTCTTCTAGCTCGTAGCAATTTTAATGTCTGACTGCAGATTTTTTTAGAGGTCATTCGTAAATCAAAATTACATTTCGTTTCACCTAACCCCAAAAGGATCTTCTTAACACAAGGTAACCGATATTGTAAGATTATTTTCTTGAATATCTTCTGCAAATTTTTCTTGTTTCAGAGAAACTGCACAATGTGGCATTAATTTAGAGAGTTTTGCTTTCAACTTCTCTCGACCATTACTCAAACTTTGAACTTAATCATCACTCATATAAAAGAGAGGTAGTATGAGGCATTCCGAGAACTTCTGAGCTGGAGACCTTATAAGATGTGAATCCAGTAGATAAATGCACCTTGTGATTAAAAATAATTTCTACCAAGGGTATTAGATTCTTCCAACTTTGATGGCAGTTATGACAATTAATTCTCAGTATCGTACACAAACTCTTCATGGTCCTTTCTGCTGTACTGTAATGTGTATGGAGGACAGTAATTGAAGTATGGTTTATTTTCAGTTTCTTCAAACCCTGCTGTCAAGCATTATTGGTGAACTGTGTACCTTGGTTTGATAATTCACATTCTATTTTACCCACTTCCACAGTAAATAATTTTCATAATTTCCTGTGAGACGTAGGCACTATCTTTTTGATTGCATATAACATTATGAATTTAGAAATCAGAAATATCTAATACTAACTGTCCATTTGCGGCTTCGCCCACGTATACTATAGGAAAGGGTAACTAACTGTTAATAATGTTTTAATTGATGGTGTTATTATATTATCTGTATATCTTTAACACAAAAAAATATATATACAAACAGCTTTATCCAGTCCACTTCGCTAAGCGTACTTTAATCGCAGAACATCTTTGTTTTTAATTCATCTATATTTCTCTATAAAATAGCTGGCTGGCTGCGGCTTTGCCCGCGTGAAATAATGTAATGTAAACAGTAACTCTGGATAAAATACGCGACAAAGGCATTTAACAACTAGCGTACTCAATAACAGTGAACTATGAATTGCCTTTGCTCAGTATAAAGTGCGCACGCAATATGATCGTATGATGTCATAGTTATTCCCATCACAAAGTTGTTGAGAAAAATTGAAGGGATGATTTGTTGTTACAGACTTCTTTATTTGCAAGGCAGTAGTGTTTCTTTTTTGTTTGTTTCTGTCGACTATATTTTATTTTTTGTTGTAGTTTGTTGTTTAAAATGTCATAATGGAGGATAAAATATTATTGAAATGTTGGGAAGTACGAATGTAAATTTTTACAGTAAAGGTATTGTTTCTACAGCTTTTGAAGTATTTCTTTCAGCAGGTTATGGGCCCAGGTTACGGGAAGTGTTGTAAGTAAACAAATGTTTTTTTTTCTTCTGTTTTGGCCAAAAAGTTTGCTACTTTTTTTTTTTTTTTTTTTTTTTTTTTTTTTTTTTTTTTTTTTTTTTTTTTTTTTTTTTTTTTTTTTTTTTTTTTTTTTTTTTTTTTTTTTTTTTTTTTTTTTTTTTTTTTTTTTTTTTTTTTTTTTTTTTTTTTTTTTTTTTTTTTTTTTTTTTTTTTTTTTTTTCATTTTCATTTTTGTTACTGTCCGACTAGCATGAGGATTGAGTACCGTAGCATTGAGTAGTCATGAACAAAATGGAAGGAAATGTGACTAAGCTAAGTTCTGAAAGTAATTGGAAAACTTGGAAATTCCAAACTATTGTAACGTTGCGTGCAAAAGGTGTTTAAGTTTTAGTTACTGGTACTTGTGAAAAGCCGGAGCCGGGAAGTGATGAACACAAACAAAAATTACAGGAATGGCAACAGAAATATTATTTTGCTCATGGTATAATTGTAACATGATTGGAGGAAGGACCTATGACCCACGTTTCAACGTGTGAAAGTGCTGAAGAAATCTGGAAGAAACTATTGACAGTGTTTGAAAGAAGATCTGAACTCATGTTCTTCAATTTGCAGTTTTTGTCAGGTGAAAGAATGTCAAATATTTTGTCCAGAATTGAAGTTACAGTCAGTAACTTAAAACAGGTAGGGGAAAAATTGCCAGATAATATGATCATAACAAAAATCCTTAAGTCCCTCCCCTCAACTTATTCTCATTTTGTTAGCGCCTGGGACTCTGTTCCGATAGAAGGGCAAACCGTAGGAAATTTGACATCTAGATTATTAATGAAAGAGGAAAAGAATTCTCTCGTTGAAAGAAGAGGACTCAAAAGCATTTGCCACGGCAAGGAAGTTTAGCAACTGGGTTCGGTCATGTGTGTTGTTTTGTTCTTCACCTCATGTCACCCTCATTGGCTCTTAATACCTCGTTTAATGGCCATAATACGCTCACATTCGCCTCATCCTAATTAGGTGAGTAATGTGAGAATGGAGTGTTATTGGAACGGAAAACAGGGGTGCATGTAAGTTCCCCCATTCTCGAGTCATTCTCCTGTATTAACCATAATTGCAACATGCAGAAAATCTGCCTGCGAGGCTTTTCAGGAATTATTCCAAGTTTGCCATGAAGGGAGGCGGATGCACTAACCTCTGCATGAACGCGTCGACTGTTAATATGAAGCAGTAACTACATAAATGTGTCTGGTAATGTAATTAATTTGTTTATCTTAACTTTCCAACTCGATAATATCAGTTTTGATTAAGGTGGAGACAGTGTCGAAATATGCCGAAAGAGCATGAGTGCCATTTTCGCAATAACTTCTGCACTTTTAGATGCTGAACGTCAAAACTCAGAATGTAAGGGTAGGTACTTTAAATTGGGTAAATGTCGAAATATGAAGAAAGGGCGGAAGTGCAATTTTCGCCATAATTTATGCTCTTTTCGACATAGAACATCAAAACTCGGAACGTAGGAGTAGGTACTTTAAGGTGGGGAATATGTCGAATGGCTTAAGTGAAATTTTTGCAATAACTTGTGCACTTTTCGATTTAGAACGCTGAAACTTGGAATGTAGTGGTACTTTGAGTTGGGAAATATGTCGAAATATGTCGAAAGAGCGTAAGTGCCATTTTCGCCATAATTTCTGCACTTTTCGTCGTAGAACGTCGAAACTCGTAAAGTAGTGGAGGAAAGTTGCTTAATATGGGGAGGGTTCGTAATATGGGGACGTGCAATTCCCAGTAAAGGAGGTGCTGCAACCTACCGATGGCAGGTGGAACTACTAGAGCTAGTGTGCAGTGCATTGGACTGACAGACTCGCCAACGTGAACAACAGCCATTGTGTTTTAGACGGAGTTGTTTGAATCTTGTGTGTCGTAAAGTTTCTTCAGACTTATAAAGATCGACGTGTTGTTAACGGGAGGTGTGTAAATTAATCTGTATTAATATGCTAAACTATGTATTGAGATATGTGTATTAAAACACTTTATGACAAATTCTTAAATGCTGTATACATTTCCTATGTAAACATATAACATGTTTATAATGAGCATGTGCCTATTATGGGAAGAAACCTTATTCTCAATATGGGGCTTCCCATATTAGGATCCATTATATTTTTTAATTGCTTACAAATTTTATATCTGTATTGTAATCATTTTTACTATAGTATTTTTAGTAAACATAACATTTGGAGAGCAAAGCATCGTGTAATTAGGTGCGATCTGTACATAGTCAATATTGAAAACAACTGTCTTTCAGAACCCAGCAGAGAATGTACCATTGTTTACATACATAAAAATATGTGTTCTCTGACAGATTTTATCTACTCAAATATATTATGTAGCATTTTTGTAATGTTATGTGGTCTTTACTTAAGAACAAATTACGTCTTTGCTTTTTGAGTAATTTTAATGCACAGAATTGTTTTCCAAAAATGATGTGGCGTTATATCAGATTCAATTAGAAATCTTTACCCAGTGGTTTCATCACTTTATACGCACTGTGAAACCAACCAAAGAAGATCCAGTGATATTGATCATTGATGGTCATACAACATATAATCGCAAAACTGTAGTCATTAACTTGGCAAGAGAAAACAATGTGTCACACTCCGCATCCCACACATAAAATGCAACCGCTGGACCTGTGTTTCATGTCGTCTTTCAAGACTTGCTATCCTCAGGAAGTGGAACAATGGTTGAGAAACAATGTCGGGCGTGTGGTGACTATTTATCAAATAGGAGAATTGTTTGGGAGGGCTTACCTCAGAGCAGAAACAGTTGAAAATGCAGTCAAAGGCTTTCAAAGAGGAGGTATTTATCCATGTAATAGATAAATATTTCGCCCACATGACTTCGCCATCTTCGAAGAAATGTCTAGCACTCCTAACAATGTTTCATCCATTGCTACAGCTCAGAGCTTGCGGGATCCAGCAGTTTGTGATTCACCTCTGTCAGCTTCTCCCACTGCTTCATCTTCTCTGAGCTTACTGGATTCAGTAGCATATGATTCACCTCTGCCACCTTCATCTGCTGCTTCATCTTCTCAGTGCTTGCAGGAACCATCAGCATGTGATTCACCTCTGCCACCTTCATCCGCTGCTTCGTCTTCTCAGAGCTTGCGGGAACCAGCAGCACGTGATTCACTTCTGCCAGCTTCTCCTACTGCTTCATCTTCTCTGAGCTTACGGATTCAGTAGCACGTGATTCACCTCTGCCAGCTTCTCCCACTGCTTCATCTTCTCTGATCTTGCGGGTTTCAGTAGCATGTGATTCACCTCTGCCACCTTCATCCGCTGCTTCGTCTTCTCAGAGCTTACGGATTCAGTAGCATGTGATTCACCTCTGCGAGCTTCTCCAACTGCTTCATCTTCTCAGTGCTTGCAGGAACCATCAGCATGTGATTCACCTCTGCCACCTTCATCCACTGCTTCGTCTCCTCAGAGCTTGCGGGAACCAGCAGCACGTGATTAACCTCTGCCAGCTTCTCCAACTGCTTCATCTTCTCTGAGCTTACGGGATTTAGTAGCATGTGATTCACCTCTGCCACCTTCATCCGCTGCTTCGTCTTCTCAGAGCTTGCGGGAACCAGCAGCACGTGATTCACTTCTGCCAGCTTCTCCTACTGCTTCATCTTCTCTGAGCTTACGGATTCAGTAGCACGTGATTCACCTCTGCCAGCTTCTCCCACTGCTTCATCTTCTCTGAGCTTGCGGGTTTCAGTAGCATGTGATTCACCTCTGCCACCTTCATCCGCTGCTTCGTCTTCTCAGAGCTTGCGGGAACCAGCAGCACGTGATT
>PNEQ01059080.1:0-47212 GCA_003012365.1 Medauroidea extradentata | reverse complement strand
CAGCGTGCCTTTGAACTGTGACGTTTCTCATTTGACTGTACCAATCACAATAAGGTTACTGTAACACCACACGTCTGTGATTTGCGTGTAAAACCCCACGACACACGAATGTCAAAACATCCAATCTCTGACCGTGAAGCAAGTCTGCAGACGTGTACACAAGTCACTGACACAAAGTGAGGCAAATTTCTTTTCGCGAAAAGTTCATGTCTCTACTGATGATATAAGCTTTCACATACCAGAACGAGTAGAAAACTAAACATTTTGTAAAATGCATTTTTAGTTGTTGATGGCCCAGTAGACTTCGAACCTTACAACTGGCTCATGTTTCAGGGAACTAATATAATCCATGCTTACAAATGTCGTATAAGTTGTTACTTGGGTGCTTGCATGCACACACTACCCAGTCCTAAAATATAGGTTGCAACAGTCGGAGAAAAATAATTAGAGATTAAAATGAAGTGTGTTCACAATTACCACAATGTATACTTTTACAGAATTGACCACATTCGAATAATGCTAACTTATGTGATCTGGTTTTATTTATTTTTTCAGGTGAGTACAGTTTTCGTACATTGGTCCGTGCAAGATAAGGCAGAATTATGTGATGACACATAGATATGGTAAGTACCATGCATTAAAATATACGTGACTAAGAGATTACTTTTCAAGTCTATTTCAACAGACGTCGGCAGTTAATAAATATTTCTTGTGTCACTGGATGTTCAGTGTCAACATAGTAGAATTTTAACTGTCCTTGCCCAGAGAACTTATACGCCGAATAATAGTGTCTTAACTCCTAGGTTAAATCAACGAGAGCCGTATTTTTGCTGAAAACGACCGACGTATGCTATAATTCCTTATTTCCTAATACCAACTTCAGAACACGCAATTTAGCACCAGAGAAACATTTCAGGATTGTCATGTTCATAGTATAGTACTAAAAATTTAACCTTTCAAAAATATCACTCTCCATTACTGCATAAGATTCAACATTAACTATAGTTGATTTACTGATTCATTTACAGATTCATAATATATGGGGTACAACACGAGTATTTTCAGTAACCCTCGGAGTTGGAGACGGCGGCACACGTTTTAGATAGAACCATCATGTAAATACAGTAGTATCTTTGAAACTAAGTATCGTAAATACATTTTGTAAGTGTAATTCAGAAGAAAAGTTGTTGATATTAAATAGTTTCAAGTGTGTGTGTGTTTTTTTTTTTTTTAAACAACAGTGAAAATTGTCTCAGTGACTGCTGTAGCAAGTTTAAAGAGCAAGTGATCGCCTAACGAGGGCCCCTCACAACTCTCTGCGACTTGGTCCCTTCTTGCCCGCGTCCAGGATCTCTCGCTAGGCCACGCAGCGAGCCTTGAATGAAAGTCCCGCCGCAGAGCACATGGGCGCCATGACGTCTCCATTGAGGAAAACACTAATGTGAAAGAATAACAAGCTGGACCATCACGGTCATTCATTCTCCCGACGAGGTTTCCTCTTATTTTCCTCTCCCCTCCATCTACCCCCCCCCCCTTCCCCATCCTAGAGGGGTGTTGTTACCTTCTCGCCCACGTGGACCGCCTGTTTAATTACACCGCGTATCTGTCTCCGTATCTCCCGCCTGGGGAATAATTTCGAAGTGGGTCGCAAGCGGAGAACCACTCTCGGGTTCGGCGAACGCCACAGTGCTCGCTCCTTTCAGTGTTGCCAATTCCTGTTTCGAAACCATCCGAATGTTCAACCAAGGTTCTACAGGTTAGAAAGAAAATATGTTTTCTTATGGGAGAGTTTCGTTCACGGAAAATTTCTGCCGCTAGTTTCGCTGCAATCGCATGTGGAGCAGAAATATATGGAACTGTTGTAAAATTAATTTTAATTAGGCTTGGAAATTATGGAAGTTATTAAATTTAATTTTAAAGTTAAAAAAACCAATTTCGCGTTTTGAATTATCAACTTTATGTAACTTGAAATTCAGGAAAGCTCTGTGATTGGTCAGTTTGCACACATTAGCGATACCAGCGCTCAAGCGGCAGAAATTTCCCCTGTGCCAAACTTTTAACATTGATTTTTCTAAGCTGTAGTAGGATTAACCATAGTTCAACTACAACCTGTAGGGATGGTGAATTTTCGCGGGAATAATTGACAGGTTTCTATGCTTCGATTAAGGTGGCCGCCTGGTGAAGGTTTTTTATGCGCTCGAGTCCTATAAGTGCAGAAGCGGTAAGGATGAGCCAACGTGAGTATCACGCTTTGCCCTAACCCCTAGGCGCAAGTCACTGAACTGCCATGCAGTCTATTCGCCGACAACTCGCCACTGTGAGTCTTTCAGTGGTCACCACAGTGGCGGTTGGTGGGTTGTTGGCAGGTGGGGCTGCAGATAGTCGGAACTGTACGCGCCGTAGACCAACGACCATGAAATATTTGCCGGCTACTAGATGTGTTGTGACCACTCCGTAGTAAGGGGCACCTGCACATCAGCGTGTCAGTGGCTGTAGAGTCAACCAGCGCACAACCCTGTACAGCTCTTGGCAACTGCAGCCCTACCTGGCAACAACCCACCAGCCGCCACTGGGTCACCCTATCATTTTATGCCGTAATGTTATAGTTCAAGGCGTACCGTAACCGTACACGCTTATACCTTTTAAGCAGAGACGTGAAAAATTCGCGTTTTCTTTCAGGCACAAGCAAGAATTCTAGCGTCTACAAGTTCGTGCTACTTTCACAATTCGTCGTTGACTTACTGGACACTACCTTGAAGTCGATGAGCCAATAATAATGAAACTGAATGCACGCGCATTTCACAGTGTCAGCGAGCAGGCAATGCCTGAATACACAGATGTTCTTGGAGGCTAGCCTACATGTCAATGAACCCGCAAATTTTGCCCGTCTCTACTTTTAAGTGATTCTACACCAAGTTTTCAGACCTAAAACAAACCGCAAAAACACCCTCTTTCGACATTTTTGCCTGCTAGAAAATATGCTTTAAGGCCTTGTTACGGAGTTTTGCAGTGATTTCGAAAATATTTTTTTATTGCTACCTAATACTCATATCAAAATTTCGCTGCACAGTTTTGACACTTATATGTTATAATTTGTAGCTGGATTTTTTTGTAGAATTGTACTGAACGGTTTTTTAGATTTCATTACCCAAAGTACCACGTTTTTCGTCGTGAAAATAAGCAAAAATGAAGGAAATTATTTTTTTGCTGGCGAATGGTACATTATTTAAAAAAAAAACGCGTCCACAGTATTGTGCATTGTGGATCTCCCGTTTCCCCCGCCTTATCACTCCAGCACCACTCCATACTCGCCTCCATTGGCGGATACAGGAAGGGATTGCGTAAATACCCCCCTTCCCCAAGAGCCTAGTCTTGTTTTAGAAATGTTATTCTTTTTATTCAAACTATTGAAAATGCAGTAGGTGCAGTAGGTGTTATGAACTTTGCAATATAATCTTAGAAACTTACTCTAAACGGTTTGAAAATGTTCCAATTTGTGTCTGTTGTGTGTTAAACATTAACGTTCAAAATCTTCTCAAGGTGCATCATTTTGCATCTTAAAATTTTAATTTTTTTCAGGGGAGGACTCCCGAACCCCCCGCTTTAAATCGGCCAACCGGTGCTAGCAAAAATATATCCCCCCCTCCTCCTCCTCAATTCCATTCTGGATCCGCCCCTGCTCACCTCATGTCACCCTTCACCAGCGCTGAAGACCCTGATGTTAAGCTCTGACCAAAATATATCACTCACTCACTCCTCAGCAGACATCACTCATAAGCGGTGAGCAGTTTTCAAATAATCTGGTAACGGCCTTATCTCTGCATATCTCTCGTAGACCTGGGCAGACGGCCACCTTAAATTTATTCACTTCCGACGCTTTTTATTTCGTTACTGTTGAGTCCCTATTTGACAGGGCCAGTGGTGATTCTTTTGAGCTACAACTGAACATCTGTGATTCGTCTGTAAACAGCTGCACCACGCCACCACAGTCGAATCATAAAGGCACAGAACATTACACTTGAATTGGAGAACACGTTGGCAGAAAATATTCTCGCGATTTTCCTCCGTCTCTAATAATTAGGGCCATGAGCTTTTCGCTAAAAGAATTTTGTCCCAATTTATTTCAGTGGCGTACGTACACATCTGTTGCTCTGCTTCATTGTTATTGGCAGAGCGTCTTAGTAGACTGACGTCTCTCATTTGATTGCGCCAATCACAAAAAAAATAAGTTACTGGAACATCACACTAAACATCCAATCACAGACCACGAAGCAGAATTGCAGATGAGCACGAAATGCAATGAAACAAACTGAGGCAAAATTCTTTTCGCGAAAAGTTCGTGGCCCTCCTAGTTACATGGAAACGAATTATTCGCGAGTTCAACGACCGACATGTTATAATCCACTATCCTATACATGCTCAAGTCCTGTATATTTGGTTATTGTCTGTTGTTCCGGTGAGTAGCAGCTGATGGACAAATAATCGAGGCTTCAGTATATACAGACACTGGATTTTAACATGCAGGTCATTGAACTTGCGAAATATTTTTTCCCTTTGTTTCAAGTCCCGACAAACAAAGAAAAATACTAATGATATGCGAAAGTTTACTTTAAATTATAATAAAATAATAAATCGTTAAAAGGGATGGAGAGCTGTCAGTTTAAATTTATTGATTACTAGTATGGACCCGAAAAATGTGCGTTTTCTTTTAGGCACAAGCTAGAACTTCATCAACTGTAAGTTCGTGTTACTTCCATAATTGGTCCTTGACTTATTATTTGACACCTCGAGTAAGTCGCTGCGCCAACAATACCCACTGAACTCAATACAGGCCCATTTCACTGTGTCACTTGAAGGCTAGCCGGCAGGTCAGCGAATCCGCTATTTTTTCCGGTCTCTAACTATCAGGAATAAGTGGGGCAACTTTAAATCATAGAGGAAGACTCTTCGTCACATATTCAAGGATATAATTGGAATGCCGGTTTTTAGTCTACCTCGTGGAAACGTCCGGAATTTAATTCTAATTACTTTCGACGGTTTTAGTTGTCGTTACAAAAATTGAAGAACAATTGTTTTTGTGACGTCATAAATAATAACAGTATATTTTATGCTCTAACGAAGTTAAATTTTCAGAAATGAATTTGAATAAAAAATTATTGCACGTAAAACTGAAATGGCAATACTATTTCCCTTTTAAAAAATGACAGATTAGGTAAAACTCGTTCAATCACAGCTAGGGACGTTGCGTAATAAGCTAACTTATTACTGATTGAGAAAATTTAAACTACAGAAAATAAGTAAGCCTAATCGGTTGCAGTAAATATAACGGATGTGAAATTTAAAATAAATTACAACTGCAGCTAAAATTATGTTTACAAGCTATTTGTCAAATATTACTATTTTGTGTAAAACATGGTTTATTTTAACACAAACACTCCATGTTATTGTTGAAAATATAAATGGAAATTTGTTTAAACAAAAAAAAATTATGTTTATGTTTTTAAGTTGTTATTTTACCAACTCTGGGGAATATTAGGCACTGTAAATATTATTGGTAATTATTTATAGATACGACTTTGAAGCAAAGGAGGGGGCCGCGGTGGCCGAGTGGTCAGACCTCTCGCCTCCCACCAAGGCGATCCGGGTTCGATTCCCGGCGGGGTCGGTCCCCGGATTTTATCATGCGGGAATCGTGCCGGGCGATAACGCAGGTCGGCGGGTTTTCTCGGGGATATTCCGTTTCCCCCGCCTTTTCATTCCGGCGATTCTCCATACTCACCTCATGTCACCTCTCACTCACATGAAGCAAAGGAATATTGTAGTAAATTACTGTTGACAAAATTGATAAATAAGAAAGTAAATAAATACGGAGATAAAATGTTCATTGAGTCCGACTGCGGCCAGTTGTAACGGTACTCACACACCTTCCTCGCAGCTGGCAAAGTGGGACAGACTCTAGGACTGTATTAAATAAACTGGAACGTAGGAAGTTCCCCCCTGCAACCAGAGGACGTAAACAAGCGCCGACAAATGCCCACGTCTTCTCCGCCGACAACCTCCGACTCCGGCCCGGAAGGCCTCCCGTTCGCCGCCTCACTACTCAGAAGCGCCCACTTCGTAGAGACTTGAGGGAGGGGAAGTATTTCTTACTTAATTGTTTCTATTTGTGAAGGTGGTCCACGCCTAAAAGGAACTCTCGTCGCAAGGCCTGACAAGCCCAGTTCTCTATGGGTCCATTAACGCGACCCGTACATGGAAACCACCAACTTTCCCGACTGACCCTACCGCCCCCCCCCCCCTTCAACAACCCAGACAACCACCGCTACACAGACGCTTCCTCCTGCGCCCTCGAGAGTACGTTTCGACGTCGTCTCCGCGAGGGCGTAGGCAGCCGAGTGTGGAAGCAAGGTTTCCTCAGCAAGTGCTCTTAGCTGGTGGGTGGCGTACAGCGTTGCCAGACCTAGCAACGTACGGGAGAGAACTTCTTTAATGGGGGGCTCCTTGCAAAATTTTATATTTGTACGAGATATGGTTTGTTTTATATATATATATATATATATATATATATATATATATATATATATATATTGAGACTATTTTTTACAGTAATGAAAATATTCTAGCTTTCATACTTTTTGTATAATGGCAGGTCAAAGCCCAAATTTGCATAAAACGGTTTAATACAAAAAAAAAAAACCAAAGGACTTACAGAAATGAAATAATTCACATTGAATAACAGTGTCACGGGTTACATCATGATATGTATGAAAATCACATTTGAATACATTTTCTATTTCTAAAAAATTGTTGAATATGAAACAAAAAATTGGCAATTTTAATATTTTTTTTAAAATTACATAAAATGTCATTGAGGACTTTTACATACCTCTTGACGTAGTCCTTGCCACTGTCATTCAGTGTGAATTATTTCATTTCTTTAAGTCAGTAGGTTTTCGTTTCGTGTATTAAACCGTTTTATGCAAATTTGGCCTTTATCACCCCACTGTACAAAAACTATGAAAGCTAGAAAATTTTCATTACTGTAAAAAATAGTCACTATATATATATATAAACAAACCATAACTTGTATAAATATAAACATTTTTAAAACCATACAAATTTGGCGTGAACTCCGCCCTTAAGGGGGCAGTGTTAGACAATTTTGTTATATTTTCAGTTTTTGAGCCATAACATTTATTCAAAGTGTATTATCAAAATATCCTCTTCGACGAAGCATTGGATATGTTCTTGGTGAACTGATTGACATGAATAATAATGGAATATCTAATTAATTTGTCGTGCAGAATCACTGCAAGATAATTCTTGAACGTTAACTTATAATTCACTTACAATGATTCTGCATGACTAATTAATGAAAGATTCCGTTATTGTTTATGACAATCATTTCATCGAGAATATAGCATATGCTTTGTCGAAGAGAATATTTTGATAGTACACTTTGAATAAATGTTGTGGCATAAAAACTGAAAATACGAGAAAATTGTCTTACACCCCCCCCTTAAGGTTGTTCAAGTGGGGAAAAAACATAATTTTATATTTGTATGAAATAGTGTTAGTTTTGTACACATTACTTGATAGTACGCATGCATCTAACGGAAAAAAATTAGCTCAGCCAGTTTTCCCGTAATAGCACTTCAAAGTCAAAATTTGCATATTTTTACTTCATACAAAACTTGAAAATCAGTTAACATATTGAAATGGAAAAAATCACATCAAAACTACGTGTTACTGTTTATGGCTTGTAGCATATAAAACCCGTTAGAAAAAATTGTTTATGTTAAATAAAAAATTTCAAAATTTGAAATTTTTTTTGGTACTTTTAGAAATTTATTTTAAACACAAAAATATTTTATAATGGGTTTGTATATGCTTCAAGCCGTAGATGGTGACGTGTAGTTTTGATGAGATTTTTTCCATTTCATTATATTTACTGGTTTTCAAGTTTTGTATGAAGTAAAAATATGCACATTATTACTTTGAAGTGACATTACGGGAAAACTGGCTGAGCTAATTTTTTTTTTTTTCGTTAGAGGTTAATGTACTCTCAAGTAATGTCTACAAAACTAACACTATTTCATACAAATATAAAATTATGAATTTTTCCCCAATTGAACAAGAGTTTTTTAGGCGACACTTTTGAGTACATTTCTTCTTACGAAACAATATTAGCTGGCGTAGTTTTCTCATAACGGTGCGTCAAAATAAAAATTCGCATGTTCTGCTGCCATGTAAATAGTGAAAACTAATTGACTCGTGTACGTGAAATAATATACAATGGGCTAGGTAATAAAACATTTGAAAAAATCCCGCAAAATGTTTTTGTGTTTTAAAAAAATTGCTGAATTTGCAGCATTTTTCTGTTCTTTTGCGATTTTTTTTTTAAATTCAAAATATTACGTTCAGATTTTTTAAATGATTTATTGCATAGCTCATGGGACGTAAGTTCACAATGAATTATTTTGTTGAAGTAGTTCAGTTGGTTTTCACTACTAGTTGCATGGCAGCGTAACAGGCAAATTTTGACTTTGACGCCCAGTTATGGGAAAATTATGAGAACTAAAACTGTTTCGTAAGAGTGAAATGTTCTCACAAGTATCGTCTGCAAAACTAACAATATTTCATAAAAATATAAAATTATTATTTTATCGCACCTGAACACCTTTAAGGGCGCCGCCTATCCGCGCGTGAAAGGCTCAAAAGCGACGGAGCAGTAAGGTCGACCTCGAAGCGTGCATCAAATCCCGCGTCGCCTCAACGAGCCAAGCGCTGAACTAGCGTGCAAGCTTCCCGCCGAACGGTTTTTACTATGGGACACTAAGCGGTAGCCATGTAATTTTATTGGTGGAAAGTCTTCAACTAAATTCAGTGCAGGTCGCAGTCTGGGTTTCACATACATCCGGTTAGTACATTTTGAAGTACGGAAGTCTGAAAAGGCCGTTTTTAGCCATGTTTGAGGGCTTAGAAACAGTGTTTATAATGAGCGTGGCGTCTTAACAATGAGGTTCCGACATTGTCTGAAGTGTGTTTTCATTTCGTACGTTGGCAGAACTATGAATATCTAGGATTAATGATTTGTAGTTTTTCTATGTTGGTGTTCAAATAACATGTATATTTATTAAAATTGGAGTTTTCAGCGCTTATTTATCATCTACTAAGCACCCTAAACAGGAGTTGTTTCGAGGATAAGACAGACGGCAGTTCAGCGCGTCGCGCTTATAGAAGCGAACAGTCAAGTGGTGAGTTAGCAATAGTCGACCATAAGGTCATGCTCTTTAATTTACTTCAAACAATTGCAAATAATTAGAATATTTTTTAACGAAGTGCTTTGAAAAAATTTGAGACTGTTTACAATCATACGATACACAAATTTGCCAGAGCGTTTTTTTTTTTTTAATTATGTACCTTTTGCTAGCAAAAATTATTTCTCTTCATTTTGTTTTATTTTGACCTCAAAATAAGTCATGTTTCAGGGGGGGGGGGAAATCTACAAATACGTTTGGTGTATTGCAACATAAAAATTCAGATACAAACAATGATATTTTAGTGTTAAAGCTGTAAGAATGAATTTTTTATATACGTATTAATTTGCGTTAAAAAAAAAATATATTTTCGAAACCACTGCAAACAAACTTCGCTTGTTGCCAGTCCAATCGCACGCTAACTAACTCTGCACCAATATGTTACTGCACGTGTAGAGCCACTATTTTATGGGGAAAAGATTTCTGCAACATTTTATTTCAATGCGTTATGTGCACATCTGCAGCTCTTCTACATCGTCTGTGATTGGAGGATATTACTCTCACTTGCCTTGCAAAATTACAGACGTACTGAGTCACAATAATCTTATCCTGATTGGTGCAGTCAAATGAGACACGTGTCTGAACAAAAACACGCTGCCACTAACCATAAAGCCCAGCTGCTGATGTGCACGTGAGTCACCGATTTTTTCGCGATAAAATCATGGCCTTATGCATGTGTCAATAGTCAAAATATTGAATAACAGATGCAAAGTAGTACTTCTGTTAAGCCGGCCGCCTACCCCACGCTTAAAATGTGTTGCAGTGTGTTCGTAAACAGGTATTTTCTACGAATATATTCTACGTGTGTACATTGTGCTAACGTACGAAAAGAAAACAAACTTCAGACAAGGTCGGAACCTCATTGTTAAGACGCCACGCTCATTAAAAACACTGTTTCTAAGCCCTTCAACATGGCTAAAAACGGCCTTTTCAGACTTCCGTACTTCAAAAAGTACTAGCGGGATGTGTATGAAACTCAGATTACGACCTGCACTGAACTTAGTTGCAGACTTTCCACCAATAAAATTATATGGTCACAGCTTAATGTCCCATAGTAAAAACCGTTCGACGGGAAGCTTGCACGCTAATTCAGCACTTGGCTCGTTGAGGCGACGCGGCATTTGATGTACACTTCAAACTCGACCTTACAGTTCCGTCGTTTTCGAGCCTCTCACGCCCTTAAGAGCACCGCCTACCATGCGCTTCAAATGTGTTGTTATTTGCAGGGAAACTTTTTTTTTATGAAACAGTTCCACATGTGTCCATCGTGCCAATGTACGAATAAAAACACACACTTCGGACAAGGTAGTAATTACATTGTTAAGACACCATTAGAGACGCAGATTTGAAGCTATCCAACATTTAAATACTGCGGTTTTTCAGACTGCCGTACGACAAAAAACTAATAATTAACGACGATGCCACACAAATTCAACCGATAGACGGCAGCGAACCGCAATGTGACTTACCGCCATATTGTCTTGCACACGACTGCTTCTTCTGCCTCCTGCGCAGTGATGTTAGATCGTTAGTTCTCTGTTATGGTACGGAGCATTCAAAAGTATGGTACATTAGCTCAAAACATGGTACATTTATAACTGATGTAAAAAATTACCATTTTGTTAATCAATTTTTCATTAATCAACAGTTTTTTACGTACAAATGGATATAGATCATGCTTTGAAAATCACAACATTTTGAACACTTGGCATTGAAAGATTGGCGCAATGATCATTCACTATCAGAATTGAAAGAATATGTCTGTCACAGTTGGTGTGTTCTCGTATAGGGTGTTTCTTGGAGTCAGACTACGGATATAGGTGTGCTGTTGGCAGCCTCTTCATCATCTCTTCAGATGGCTTGAAATTACTGCAGCAAGCATAAGTTTTTTTTTCTTTCGTCGAGTTGTCGAGTATACACTACAATGAAAATCGCCAGAAATCCAATAGGTAGTCAGATTACGGTACATTTGCGTACCATGACATCCTCGTACACCAGGTCAAATAATGGTACAAGTACCATGAACGTGGTACGTCTAACAACACTGGAATCCTGCGCAGTATTGCCAACTCTGGCACATAGTAAACAGTTGACTACGCGCACCAGGCTCGTGCGCGGGATATATAAACACTGAGGTCCAAAGTCAGAAAACTAATAGTAGGCCTACTTCGAAACGTGCTTGCCGAATGCATGTGGAACTTAGACAGGAACATACCCTGAAGTTGGCTACAGACTTTCCACCAATAAAATGGTATGGGTACCGCTTGAAGTGCCGTTAGTAAAAATAGAACGATAGGATTCTTGCAAGTTAGTTCAGTGTTGGCTGATGCGATTTTTGATAAACGTTTCAAAATCGCCCTTATAGCTCCCATTTCTGTGCCTCTAACGCGCAGGTAGGCGGTGACCTTACAGCGGAGACGCTATATATATTTTTTGACGAAGCTGTATTTACAGTATGCGTTACATTTGCATTCCTGCTGCTGAGCAAACATGGAATATTCATGCATTTAAACACGTTTGTTTAACCTCTACGATTTATAATTTATTTCTCTGTCAAACTGTAAAATCCCCTGAGATTTCCAGGTTTTTCCTGGTGTCTCAAACTTCCTTGAATTTTCTAGGAAACCTTGTTTTCCTTGTTTGCCAATACTAAACCTGTTTGGAAATTAATTTTGATAAAAATAACTTACAATCAAGAGCTTAGAATGTCGTTTATCAATTCAATTTAATTCATACCTATATTTATTAATCCATTTCCGGCGTCATAGCTATATACAAGAAGTTAGATTAAATTGTATATACAGTATTAACAAATACTGTGTTTCCAATGAAATTAGTTCAGAAGTAATCCTTGCCGTAATAAGTTAGTAGTTGTATTTTTGATGAGCCTTATGTACCAGAAATTATTTTCTTTGCAACAAAGAAAATAATATTATTTTAAGCAAATAAATTTGAAAAACACAAAAATCGTACCACCGATTTATTTTTCCAAGACTGACTTGGATATAAAACTAACGCGGCAGTGGACGTTGTTGGGCCCTCTCCTTATTGGCTGTTCACTTTTGTTAATTCTGACTTGCTTATCCGTTCTGCGCTGGTCTCCTTTCCCCTCTTTCCCCTACCCCTGAAGTAGTTAGTTTAGGTTAGCTTAAATTATTTTTAAACAGTAGAAACATGTCATGCTCTAATTCAAAGGTTTCGCTACGTTAGGAAACTACAATAAAAATAGAAAAAAGCGACGTTACTGCGCGACTCACGCATGCGCAGGAGGATGCGCGCGCAGTTCAAACCAGCCAATAGGGAGAGGAGCCAGCGAAACCCACAGCCTTACGTTATATAGCAAGATTTCTTAACAGTTATTTTGATGCCTGAAATATAAATTATTTCTTTGCAGTAGGCCTAACGGAATCATATTTACAAATATTGTATCTGCTCATGTAGGTACAGTACCTGTTACGACATGCAAATCTCCAGTCTGCATTTATTCCAATCACACACAGGAGTAATTATTTATGGTGATTCGAGTTGGGGTTTACCTGCAACAAAACACAAAAGTATTGGTTACTTAACGCGAAACGTGCTTTTACACAGTTTTTTAATCAAGCAATAAAAATACAACAATTTTAGATTCAAAACAATATTTTTTTAAATATTTGTTCCTTATAAAGGGCAGTAAAATCAAAATAATGTATATGTCATTACTTTTTTTAACGGTGTAATTAATGCGCACGTTACAATGAATTTTGTCGCAGCGATCTATTGTAAAAAGAAGAAAGCCAGGGGCTAGAGGAAGCTCTCCTAAAGTAGCCTGAGGACACCTTGCCTGTGATTGGCTGTCCAAAGAGCCAATCGAAGTAGAGAAGACTCCTGAATGGTTCCCTTGGCAGCCAATCACTGAAGCTCTCTCCTGATTTGTTGGAGTGATGGCCAGTCGTAGTTATGCTCTGGCTTGTTATTAATTTGGTAGATGTGTTTGGCCCGATTTGGGGGGGGGGGGGTTGGGAAGGTTTCCAGATTCTACTTAGCTTGTAACCATCATCCCTTCTGATGTTAACAGGACGTTTCATTTTTTTTTTCTTGCATTGTAGTTACTGATGAGTATTAATTCAAACTGACAGCATTCCAATGCCATGCTTTGTGGTTGATGAATGATCGATTATTGCTGACCTGTGGTTTTCCTGTCTTTCTTGGATGTCCTTACAACCAAGAACCCAAACGGCAGACTAGGACACACAGTACCTACCGCAAAATCTGCCCACACAGACAGATAACTTCGTGCTAGTTCCCATCACATTGGCAAAAACCTGCACATGTAGCACAGTTTCGTGAAAAAAAAAAAACGTATTTACGAATACACTTCAATGCAGTTGAAGCACGTGGTAGGTGGCGGCCTTAATAGTTAGTGGATCTAGCGTGTGATACGTATTGTAGCGTGGTACGGAAAGTATTGTTTCGTGTATAACTGTTAAATATGTTTCAAATGTGTTTATCTACGAAAAGAAGACACGCTTCAAACTGTGTCCTTATGATTTTAAAAATTCCGTTCGCTAATTAAAAACATGATTCCCAACCTCTTCAAAGGTTCTAAGAATGACTTTTCCACGTTGCTGTAGCTGAGAAAATATCAACCGTAATAGTATAACAAAATCATAGAAATCTGTATTGGACTTTACTACATACTTTCCACAAATAAAATTATAGAGCTATCGCTTGAATTTCCACTGAAATAAAAACATTCTACGATAACACTGCATGCTAGTTTAGTCCTTCGCGCCTAGAGGCGATGAGATGTTGGACGTGTTTTATTCGACTTACCGCCTTCCCCGTTTCCGTACCTCAAACGTAATAAATAAATAAATAAATAAATAAATAAATATATATATATATAAAGCTGCGCCTATGACGCTTAAGAGAAAGTAACAACAGTAATTTATTCAATAACTCCACCCCATCCCGCTAGCGTGTCTTTCGTCCAGTTCTCGTTGTTGTTATTGGAGACCTGAAAAATTCGCGTTTCCTGATGGACACAAGCTAGAATTCCAACAACTGTAAGTTTGCGTCACTTTCACAATTAGCCTCTGACTTATTTGACATCTCCTGAAAGTCTCTTAGCCAATAATGGATATGTAACTAATACAGACATATATCACATTAACAGCAAGCGGCTAATGAACATCTACACTATAAATCTGAATTAGTGAATTTTCACTGATTCACGCTGATGGATGGAGCAGTTTCAACAATTTTAAACAGTGAAAATAGTCGCTGTTTAATTAGTGAATATTCACTGATTTCCTTTAAGAGTGCCAACATCTCACAAGTGAATAAGTGAATATTCACTGTTTTTCCCAGATGTTTTCAAAGAACAGTTTTCATTTATTTAATCAGTGAAAAATTACTGGAAAATCTGTGGAAATTCACAAATTAACTTGTGGAATGTTAGCACACACTATCGGAATCAGTGAATAGTCACCGATTTCACAGTGGTTTCACACTTATTCAAATTTATGAAACTGCTCCGTCCATAAGCGTGAATCAGTGAATATTCACTAATTCAGATTTAGTGTGTGCTGTGTGCTTGTGTTCACATATATTCTTGCAGGCTAGCCTACTGGTCAATTAACCCGCGAATTTTTCCCGTCTCGTGTTATTAGCACAGAGCTGTCCGGTATTGGTCTCTTTAGTTTTTGACGTAATCGTTTGGCTTGGTATCATGATAACTGTGCATCTGGCAACTCTGGCCCGCAGTACAACGGACCCAATTTTATTCCCCTACGACAGTCGCTAGGTAGCCTACTGGCTGGCCGCTAGCCAATGGAATGTTGAGTTGACTCTGTTCCAATAAAGGTTGTCTTACGTGTGTAAACAGGATTTAAAAGCTTTTAGTGTTCATCTGGGCTGATTCAAGGCCACACGAGAGATTACTGTGCCACACTTCTTTCCTCGCCGAGAGGTTCGAGTTCATACTAGGACAATTTAATTTATCTGTTGCTGTTGCTACGATCGTAATTAAATAATTAAGGCCACGCTCTCTTTGTTTCTACGGTTTCACGATAGTTAATTTATTTTTAGCTTAAACAAGAGCAGATATCCTGAATCTGTCAGGCAGTCTTGTTTAACGTGGCTTTTTGCCGTGATAGGGTTTTTTATTTATTTATTTATTTTCAAAATAAGAAATTATACGAGTTCGATTACAAAGTCAATTAACCAGAATTACGTTACCTAATTACATAACTAGCTAAAACCATAAAATTTACTGCCTTGAAAAAATTAGCCAACATGGTGTGTTTTTTTCTGAATTACCTTTGCTTGAAATTGACCAATTTTAAAAATTAGTATCATCATCATCACCTTATTTTGGTGCCGGTAGCAAAAGAGACTCTAAAGGAATTTCCTGATGTGGGTGGTTTTCAGGCTTTATTTAAATTCACACTCTCGTAGAATAATTGTCAATTTAACGTGTTAAACCATATTTATAAAAAAAATCCAGATAGATAGTGTCAGTATTCCACAGATGTATAATAGTGAGCATGTCTTTATATCTTGTAACATTCTCTATACATGTTGATTAAAACTTTAAACAACTTGTCCTTTAGCTGCAACAAACTACTGACGCATAAACATAAATATTGGAATTCATACACCATAAAAACTTTCTTGCATAGCTTTCACACTTTTGATTACACCAAAGAAGTTATTACCGTATTTTTCTTAGTTACCAAAACAATTTACATTTTTCATAGAGCTATCTTTTTTTCAGCATAGACATAGAATCAATGGACTTTTTGCTTGAAGAATAACATAAGATAGACTGAATTAAAATACAACATATAAACCACATTAAAGCAACAGGAAAATTGTTTAAGACATTGGAAACAAAAACTGTAAAAAAAGTAAATTAAGTCACATTTTTACAATATAGATAAACAAATCATAGCTGGTATTTTAACCAGTGGTTAGAGACATGCAAAATTCGCGTTATTTTCTGACCGCTGACAATCGTATGAAAAGCTGCCGTATACGTAAATGACATCACATAAAAGCCTCGACCAATGGCTGTTCAGATCAATTAAGACTCAGTCACCAAACAATAAGGTGAATTTCGCATGTATCTAGTAATTAATAGAGACCAGCAAATTCCACGTTGTTATCTAATATCAGACTTGATTCAAAGTACTGTCTGCCCATCTAACTTTTACTGTTGGCCGGAAGTTTGAGTAGCGCGCCTGAAAGACATTTTCAACTGATGAAATAAGATGACGTGCAAAACGACAAGTATGATGTAAAGAATATAAGAAGCCCCGGGGCAGATAACGTTGCGGAATGTTTTCGGGCGTGTGTCGCCAAACAATAACGTGAAATGTGTGTGTCTGTTAATTATAGAGACCCGAGAATTTCACGGGTTCGAAAAACCAGCCGGCTGGACTGCACAGTCCTGTATACACCGTGTCCTCAGATATTTGTACATTTACTGTTGCTACAGTGAGTGGACAGTTGTACATGTGACAAGACAAGGTTGCGCAGGGGTCCGTGTGTGTTTTCACACATATTTCACGTTCGTTCGTAAACTTCAAGGACGAGTTCAGAAAAACGAGACACGATTATAAAAGTAACTCACGTGTACAGGATCATTCAGGACGGATTGTAGGCGGTTCGGGATAAAGTCAGCACTAAAAAAAACCTGCTAAATTTATATTTTCAGTCCATTCGTATGTTTCCGCGCGTGACAGCTAACGACACGGGAAATGTCCAACCTCTCTGGACACATCGCTTGATGTTTGCGGGTGTAAGATAAATTGTGCAGTTAGTAGGAACCGATATAGTTTGATAAAAAAAAGTTTTCGAAGATGCAACAGTCTAAAAATGCCGTTTTTTTAAAGCCATTTTGAGAGACCCAAAAATCGTGTTTCCAATAAAAGCGTTCTAATTTTTTTAATTTTTTTTTTTTTAATTCTAGAAGTATAGTTTCAAGTATATGTTTTTCGTATATAAACATAATACAAATAAGTTTAACGGTTTCGCGTAGAAAAGAATACGCCTCTCCTCTTAGGACTTAAACATATTTCACAGCAACCGTCGAGGTTTAAAGGGAACTTTAGATAAACCCATTCATTTCTAACTTTATATCATTTACAATTTTATTTTTTTAAAAAGTGAGGCTCCGTAGAATGTGACTCTTTTGCCCCCTTCCCCCAACCCCACAGACCTGGTCCTGATTGTGTATAGCTACAGATGCTGCATATTGGTGACTTCAGAGCTCTCGTGGCAGCTACAGGAGAGATTTGAGGATCGACGCGAGGACGTTGGAGAAAATTACGATGAGCTGAGGTGAAGGTGTGGGTAATGGCTGTGAGGAATTGTAAAAAAGGAAGGGGGTGAGTTTAAGGAGGGTTCCAGGGGTATAAGGAGGGGGGTGGGGGGAGATAAACACGAGCGACGCACGGGACTGTAATCTCAGAGCGACAATTACCTCTCTCCAACAATGGGCAAGGTTTTCTGTACATGTTGATGAAGGGAGAGAGAGGCAAAGTAGTTCCGGACTCCTCGCATCTTAATTCAGTGTCACCGCCACAGTTGTCAAGCCTCCACTTATATTCCCCACAAGGTACCGTTCACAACACTACAGGGGCGTATACAGAGTTTTTTTTCTCTTCGGGAAGGGCTGAAAGACTCAACTCTGAACGTGAATATCGTCTATAAGTAAGATGGTGCAGTGCCATAACCGTCTTTAGTAGAAGGCAGCGGCCTTAGATCTGACAACACTGCCAGGAAGAGTCATTTTAAAAAACTTGTTTTGTCTCGCCAACGACAGTGGCTTCCTCTGATTCGCCGGTATGCAGGGAAGTGTAACGAATCAGGCACAGCCATTGCCTTTGGAGAGTTAAAATGACTCTTGTGTGCATGGTTGCCAGATCTACGGCCGCGGCCTTCTACTAAAGACGGCTATGGTAGTGCCATATCTATACAGTATTTTCCCCGCTACTAGCATTCCGAAGGACGTACAGATGATTCGGGATAAACACTTTTCAAACCCTATTTATTAATTTCTTTCCTGGGGCCGCGGTCCTCCCACCAAGGCGATTCGGGTCCCATTCCCGGCTGGGTCGTTCCCCGGATTTTCGCATGTGGGCATCGTGCTGGACGATGCCGTTAGTCGGCGAGTTTTCTCGGTGATCTCCCGTTTCCCTCGCCCTTTCATTCCGGCGCTGCTCCATGCTCATCTCATGTCACCCCTCACCAGCGCTGAAGACTTCGCTGACCAAAATTGCTCACTGTTACTTTCTTCCTTTCAGATAATTTTAGTTTTCTTCCACATTTTAATGAAGACAAAGTAGGGTTACTCTAAGTTACAATCGAAGTGTAGGTCTATATAGGTCATTCGGGATAAAGTGAGCACTAAACATTTAACCTTTGAAAAATATCTCTAGCCGTTACTGCATATAATTCAACATATAGTTGACTTACTGCTTGTATGGTTGGCAACGAAATCACGCAATATAGTTCCGTGGGTTTTCTTATTTAAATACAATAATATTGAAATAAAAACAACCGAAATATAAATTATTATATTTTATGTAATTAATAAAACTTTTTTTTAACAAACTGTATGGATTTATACATACTGTACAATTTATGTTACACGTAACAAACATCTAGTGACGTGTCCAGAGAGGTTAGAAATTTCCCGTCGCTAGCCGTTACTAGCGGAAAGATACGAGATGGCTTACAATAGAACTTCAGCAGGGCTTTTTTTAATGCTCACTTTATCCCGAATCGCCTATAGACTGTATTATAGTCAAATTTAACATCTGTGGTTACAATAAATAATATTTTAAAATTATTTTTTTAGACAAGATTGCCTTTAATAAAAGTGGTCAGTTTATTGTAAACCACCTGTATCAATGTTTTTAACATTTCATGCTCATGTTAGTCTATGTTAGTCTGATACGCGTTTTTACATTGTTATATAATAAATTACTTCCATATTGTATGAAATATGTTGGAAGATAAGAAATAATGTATCATTTCTTATTTTTCAACTGTTATAATATAATATGGAAGTAATTTATTATTTTAATTTTTAGAGATGTTTAGCAGATAAACATTCAGAGTATGAAATGTAAAAAAATTTTGATTGGCCTTCAGGAATTCTTGTAGCGGGGGAAATACTGTCAATTACAGATGGCAATACACCGTCTCCTTTAAAAGGATTTCTTCTTTCATTTAATTTTTAATTTTATTATTTGCGTTGCCTTGCGATTTCAAAAAATGTAAAACTTATAAGGCGTTACTCCAAACGTTTACAAACTTTTCGTAAAAGTAGGCTTACAAGGATTTGCCTTGTAAAATCATGTTTTTGTAAAGTTGCAGAGATTTTCTCTGTAAAATTACTGTCAACCAAAATCACGCGGTTACCGCAAAATGATATAGTTAGCCTGTATGGCATGGTCTCTGAAATACAATTTAGTGAAACAGAATGATTATTCATGCCTATAAATGACGCTCTATCAAATAAATAAAGTTGGTTAATTGGATAAGAAAAAACAGAAACAAGTAATTGAAGGGTTCCGGATTATAAAGGTACTATCTGTCATTTCGTGGAAAATGAGTTAAAGTTATACAGTTTTGCCCGTAGAATATGATCAACAATTGTGTTTTACGTTTAGTAAACTTACAAACCCATAAAATGGGTTTTCATTAACCCACGAATGGTAAAAAGTATGGACGTTACAAGCTTTATTTTTACTCTCCTAAAAAGTCATTAAAATGTAGTTAGTACCCTTATAATCCTGAACCCTTCAATTGTTTAGACGTTGAGATGGTCTAGCGGCAAAGTGCGTGGTTAGGACTATGCAGGGTGTAAATTCGCTTCTCGGTACATCCATTATTTACTTACTCAAAATAATACATGATTGTATAAAATACTTGTTTATTTCCAAATACGTAACTTTATTTTATGATCGGAGCAAATAAATAATTCAAATATCATTGTTAACTGTTGTAAGTACAAATACAAGACTATTTACCTTGAAATGTTCAAGAAATATTGCCTTGCACTTTCTTACAAAAACGACCTTTACTCTTACAACCCGTTCTTTGGCAACTGGGTTTCCAAGATATTTTCCTGTAAAAGTAAATTTTTTTGTGTGTGTGAACAATGCTTATGTTTTAATTTTGAAATTCAGAACTTATTATAACGTGCAGCAGTACTAAAAAGAATTTCTTAAGCTTGAAGACGGACGGACAGCTATCAACTGAAATTATTTTTTAGTTTTTTGAGGCATAAAATGTTCTTCAGTTTGACGGAATGTCTGAATACGCCTTCCTTGAGAAAACACCAGGAATAGAATATTGATCAATTTATAGGGGAGGTTTCAGATGTCTTTAACAGAACTGTAATGCAATTGCGTGTGACGTCAGGAATTCTGTAAAATCATATTTTATAGTTTAACGAAGTTAAATTTTCGAAAGTTAATGTCAACAAGAATTGTTATGAAAAATACAAATCCAAAATTATGATACAAACTCTCCCTCCCCCCTTCCGTAAGTCATCCATATTTTCTGACGGGAGATTGAAATCTATAAAGAAACCGTTTTCATGTAATTACAAATTCGCAGATTCCAACCATATTATTAGAAAAAATCTAATCTGAAAATAACTGTAATTATGTGCTCTATGTCTTTATTGACATTTTTTCACAAAAGTTTGTATGTGTGTTAAGTTGTGGATAAAATGAACTAAAGTTAAGTCTAATTTTAAAAAAAAGTGAACTTTGTCCTGAAGGTCGCCGCTTACATAGAGCAATCTGGCGCGTGTTAATAACCGACGGAGCTATACGGGCGACCTTGAAGCGCGCATAAAATGTCACATGTCCACAAAGTTACAAACGCTGAACTAGAGTGCAATATTCCCGTCGATCTATTTTGACTATTGGGTCTTTAAAGAGCGACCTTACAATATTTATTCGAGAAAGTTTATAGTGAAGCTCAGAGCACGAATATATCTTCATTTAGTATACGTGTACAATTTTTAAGTACGGCAGTCTGATAAGGTTCTTTTCAATCAGCATGCTGACCAAAAAATGACATTTCGTCCATGCGCAAAGTGAACTTTGCGTATATTGGTACAAAGTGCATATTGTAGAATAGTTGTGTATAAAAGAAAACTTGTTTCCCCGCATTTTACAACATGTTTGAAGCGAACGGTAGACGGCGCCTTTAAAAACAAACCATACTTCTGCGGTTACCCCCGATGTTGCAAAGTGTGTCCGCTTGCGGTATTAAGCTGGATTCACAACCACCACGTAGCGTACGCTTGTACGTAACAGAGTTGTTCAATTTTCTTCGTACGTACGTACGCTAAGTGGTGGTTGTGAATACAGCATGTGTGTGAAAACGTAAGACTCGATTGAAACCATTTATTTATTTTGAAAAATCATTTATCTTGTAGTCAAACATTGTTTAATTCGTTTCGAAAAATTAAAATAATTTACGATGACCTATTACCGACATTTTGTTTTGACATAAACAATTTCCGCGCATGTCTAGATTGAATGTTGTTGTGAATCAAATCTCTAATACTTAACGTACATGTGTGTGTGTTCGTACGCACATTAAGTGTGGTTGTGAATCCGTCTTTACGTACGTCGCGCTGAAAGAATTCTTAAGCCCTATACACAATTGAATACTTTAACATTTGACTTTACGTTTATGTTACTTTATGTATTTCGTCAATACACAATACAAATGTAAAGTTAAAGTAACGGCAGTTGAGAAACGATTGGAAATAGGTTTTTTTAAACGGGAAAATTGTATTTTAAATCAGTATATATTTACCGTAACAGCATATCACGTAAATATATAAAAATAATAAACCCAATTATTAATATTTTGTCATTTATTATAATATTTTTTCAGAACAAAAGCAACGTCATCTACTGATGAAACTTAAAGTTCATTTACGAATATTTCCCCAACGCTACTTACCATGTTTTTCGAGCACATTTAAGAAAAACCTGTTACTTTTTCATGAAATCCCAATACTGGAGGACAAAACTGTACTCAGAAATAAACATTTTTCTGATCAGCTGGTTGTTTGCGAACGGCCATCTTGACTTTGACTGTAGGCTTCAGTTTATCGGAAACGTAAAGTCAAGGCTGCTTAACTTTAGCAATGACGCCATTGTGTACGACTCCATAAGAAGCCATGTATTGAAAGCTATCGTGAAGTCAAATGATTAAGTTTTCAATAGGTAGGTACTTGAAAATTTCGCGAATTCAATTACCTGTAGGCTAGAATCCATTGTACGATACATACTCAACTATTAGTCCACTATAGCTGCTACTCAGTGGGACAGCAGACATTGAACGAATAGACGGGACTTGAGTATGCATAGTACAATGGATTATAGCCTACAGGTCATTGAATTCGCGAAATTTTCCAGTCCCTATGCATAGGGCATTAGTTGGAAGACTGTGAGAAGCGGGAAAGCTGGCAACCCTGGTGACTAGCCGGCGGGGGCGGGCCCGAGCAAGGACGAGTGACGCCGAAGATGGCCGATGACGCCTAGGACGCGGCCGGGTAGGCGCGAGGGTGTAGGTAGGTGGCAAGAGCGTCTTCAACCTCCGCAGGACGCCATATATGGCAAGCGGGTTGCCTACGAGCGCAGCCCGGGGTCAACCACACTGGAGAGGGTAGGGCAGTCTGTAGGAAAGCTAGCTCGCTACTCCGCGATACCTCATATACTATGCATGCCGAGACATTTTGCTGCGCCTAACTACCGTTAACTCTACTGCATGTTTGAAAGATCATGTTACAAGTTTGTCACAGGGACAACTCCCGCCGCTTGAGCGCTCGTACAGGTAAGAGGTTTAAACTGTGACCAATAACAGAGCTTTCCTGAATCTTAAGACGGCGTGGTACATTATTCAACGCTAAAATCATTAACGTATAACTGTAAATTTCTTGAAGCCAATTTGCGAAAATTAAACAATAGCAACCCTAGAGAATAGTTTTAGCCAACATTTTAAACAAAATAGTTTCCAGTGTTACGAACTTCTGAGGTACAATCTCTGACGCCGGAACCTCGTGCATTTAACTGCGGCGCAAGAGATCACGCGTAACGAATTAGTAAGGATTGGAAAATTTCGCGAATTCAGTGACCTGTAGGCTAGAATCCAATGTACTAAGCATGCAGTCCACTAGCTGCTACTCAATGGAACAACAGACAATGAACGAATGGACGGGGCTTGATTATGCATAGTACAAGGGATTCTAGCCTACAGGTCATTGCATTCGCGAAATTTTCCAGTCCCTACTAATTAGCAATTCTGGATGAATATTTACTCATACAGTTGGCAAACACCATTACATAGGACTGTCATTGAGGATTATATCCATATTGGCTTCGAAAAAAGCGTAGACATCAGTTGATGTTTTCAGCGTTTATTTATCCACCACGAACTCTTAAGTTACGTCAAGTTGATAATTTAAAACGCTCAATTGATTTATTTTCACTTTAAAATTAAATTTAATGACTTCTGTCATTTCTAAGACTATTAAAATTTAATTTTACTACAGTTTCGTATTTTACCTGGTACCTTAGCGATAGCAACGAAACTAGTGGCAGAGATTTTCCCTTGTGCCAAACTCTCCCATAAGAAAACACATTTTCTTTATAACCTAACCTTAGCCTGGGTGAACGTATGTTGCACATTCAAGGCCGAGAAGTGTGGAAGCAATAAGGGAGACACAGCACGCTCATTACGACTCACCCTAGCCTCCAGGCGCAAGACACTGAACTGGCGTGCAAGTCTTGCCGACAACTAGCCTCTATGAGAGTTTCGGCGCTGATCTATCATTTTATGAGGTAATATTACTCACACATGTGAAGTTTACACACCTATGCTTTTTAAAACATTCAGCACCAAGATTTTCATACCAAGAATGGACCTCAAAAACATCCATTTTCGGCAGCGTACAAATCAAGTTTTGAAATACACCGAGGACCTGAAATTGGTAAACATGTTTAATGTTCTTTAAATACTATTACTAAGCCGGCATTACTCACGCACGTTGAGCAGTTTTCTGAATAACCGCGTAACGGCAGAAACTCTGTCCACCTCTAGGAGGCCTGGGCAGGCGGTCACCTTAAGAACTTTCAAGACTAGTGAATATTTGTATTTAAAAAAAATGCTGGAACTGAAAATAAAAATTTTAAAAACTCAATATTATTTTTAAAATACAAATACTTTTTATTCTTTGTTTTTATGAGCATGACATTGTAACCTGCAATGTCTTTATCAACTGTGATTCTTTTCAGTTTGGTATATCAGTTGGTTTTTAAGTGTAGTCGTTACAACGGAAACATGCAAAATATGACTTTAACAATACATTACGCGAAAACTATGAGGGATAAAAAAATTTCATAAGACCCAAATTTAGTCACATTTTGTGTCTAAAATAAAAAAAAAATATCTGGTACAAATAAAAAATAAAGAAATTGTGATGAAAATTGCGGTAGCCGCGCCCTTAAGGGCGCGGTCTACTGTAATTTTCATCACCATTATTTAATTTTTTATTTGCACCAGACATTTTTTTTCTTATTTTAGACACAAAATATGACTAAATTTGCGGTAGATCGCGCCCTTAATGTCCCACAGTAAAAACTGTTCGGCGGGAAGCTTGCACGCTAGTTCAGTGCTTGGCTCGTTGAGGCGACGCGGCATTTGATTCGCGCTTCAAGGTCGACCTTACTGCTCCGTCGTTTCTCTAAGCCTCTAACGCGCAGATAGGAGCTGGCTACCTGGAAAGCCTTTCGAAAAGACAACAACAATAAGGCTTTATGTTAAATTATATTATATGTGAGTGTTAGTCACCTTTCAAGATATCACTTTATTGACAAAATACATTTTCTGCATTGAGACCATTGCTACAAAAATATAACGACGGAGAAAAAAATTATGAGTGTGTATTTTTTGTTTTAATTATGATACTTTTTTGTTCATAGTTTTAAGTGTATAGAAAAAAATTGCTTAAAATATTCTGTAGTAAACTGAACCGCACTGAAATGGCATTAATGGTGTATGTTTAGTAAATTCCAACTAGTTAAATTTAACATGTAAATCTATAGGCCTATTCGTATACATGTAAAGGATGGTTTTTATTGTTAAATACCGTGATTATTAGTGGTTTGGTTTCCCATTTGATACGTTACCTGTCGAAACAGTAAGCTATCGCAATTGGTTCTACAGTTTCTTGAATATTTTGAAATACAAGCGTTCAGAATTTCTGCTATACTAATAAAAGATCTAGTAGTGTACATGTAAGGCAATTGCTTTTTTTTTATCGGCATGCCTTTGTGAAAGATACTAAGCTTACAATATGCAGATTGCATCCAGGAAGATAATGAAATTATACAAGTCACGTTTTATAGTAATTTACAGTAATTCCGTTCAAGTTAAACATTACCTTTGGATCGGCGGAATGATACCGCTGTAATTAAATTAGACTTGATAGCATTCATTACGGCGGGTTGTGTAATCGGCAGAGACATCTAAGTCTTGAGCAAGCAGAACGATTACCAGGGACCCGGTCGCGATTTACGGGTACGTAATTACACCGAACTGCTGTCCCGTGTCATTACGGAAGAATTCTCGCGAGAGGAATATTGAAGTTGCGCCGCTGACATGCCACATGAACATTATATCCAATAATGTTTACTGAAAGAAGCGACACTTGGTCGCCACTTCAAGGCTGTGTAGGTACCGGCAACAAGGGAGTATGTGCTATAATTCTTTCCTTTGCTCCAAACACAATTTCGTTCAAGGCCTCACTCTTGAGTTTTGCAGTGGTTACGAAAATATATTTTTTTAAACTAAAATTAATACATATATCAAAAACTCATTTTTACAGTTTTGTTCTTTCATTAATATTAATTGGTCATGCATAATAATTGCAAACAAATTATAGGTCAACTTTCAGGAATTCTCTTGCAATAATTCTGCATGACAAATTAATGAAAAATTCCATTACTATCTCTGTCAGGCAGTTTGTCGAGAATATAGCCTATGCTTTGTCGAAGAGAAAATTTTGATAACACAATTTGAATAAATGTTATGGCTCAAAAACTGAAAATACTTAATGGGAATTGATTCTTCTCGACTGGTATTCATTGCTTTTCATATATATCAGGGAACTGAAAGAATGTTTTACGATTTTCATTTTGACATGGCATAGTTTGGTGGTTCATTCACGTTATGTAATCCGTATGGCGTGGTTTCTGTTACTTACGAGACAACCGTAGTCGCTCGCGTAAGAAAATATTTTTTCTCGTCATTAATTGTCGATTAAAAATAATGAAGATACTGAAGTTGGAACAATTTCATAAAATCTAGTAAATTTCTATATATGCCCTGCTGTAAAGGTGTTGATACATAAATTGAAGTATAAGCTTCATAAGGGTAAGACAAATTATAAACTCGATGGTGTGTTGTTAACAGGGGCCACTTTGACTTTGTGAGGTTTTGGTCCACTCAAAATATATAGATTTTTCTGTCGTTTGTTTGAAGAAGGTTTCAAACGTTAACTAGACGGATCAAAGGAAAAATTTTAAAAACCTGGCTTCAGTTGTATATTTACTCACAAAAAAAAAAAAACGAAAATAATATATTTTTAATTGGTCGAAGTAACCCCGTAAAGAGCCAAAATAACTTCGGTAATATTTCTGACAAATAGGCTTCACTGACGTCCATGTTAACCGACAATAACTGGTGCCAGTTAACTGGTTGTAACATGTAAACATGGCGTTAGAATAAATTTGTTACTTGGCATACCAGGCTTACTATAAAATTGGTTGACCTTGGCTTTGGTTTCAAACCATTTCACCGCAGCAAAAAATAAATAAACGTCATGTTTACGCAAATAGTTAGTCGTCTGCATTCATTATTACTGTTCGGTGTCTTTGAGGGACTGTAGTAATTTCTGCGATGAAACGACACGAATACGTATGTCTAGTGGCGGCTAAGGTAATGTTCATATTACTGGTATGTTAATATATACGCCATCATGCTAACACATTCAAGGAATGTTATGATAGTTAAGGAGGAGTTTAAAGTTTATAACACATGTCTTGCAGGAGTACGCATGCGTGTATAATATGGCCGATCTACAATGCACCAGCCTACATATAGCATAAGGAAGTTAATTACCTTTAACAGTAGACCATTAGCGCAAATTAAGTTTGTAAAGTGATTTTATTACGCATTTTGCTCTTCAGACTAAAAATAAAATTAGTCATTAACATGTCAAATAATATAAATAAATAATACTGATTAGGTTTCGTTCTTACGCAGGCATTAAAATCACCCGTTAAAGAGCAGCGAAATTATTTTTTGTTTTAGTACAGTAATTCTCGTCTGAACTGACGTTGCATTGAAAGTCTGATATGTGCGTGATATGTTGTCTGTTTGTAGCCTTCTAGATCATATGGACGTTTAAAAAGTATTTTAATAGCTCTAATGCGCTCGAATTTATTCTAAATATTGTATATTATTGCCTCGTGTGCTACACAGATATCTTACTACCACTGTTCTGACCATCATATTATGGGCGCGTGTTCAGGTCCTGAGCAGCACACACACACACACACACACACACACACACACATATATATATATATATATATACAGTACTCACACACACAAATTAACATACAAAAACAAAAAATATTTTTGTATTTAATAAAAAATTCTAGATTTTGAAATTTAAATTTTAAAATTAAAATTTTTTTAAATACAAAAATTTATTTATTTTTGTTTTTATATAGGTATGTCAAATCATATCCTACAACATTGTTATACACTGTGAATTTTTTTGGTTTGGTATGTCAGTTGGTTTTAGTGGCGTACATAAAACCGTAAAGTGCAAATTTTGACGTTTACGACTCATTACGCGAAAACTATGAGAGATACAACAATTTTCTAAGAGGAAGATTTAGTCGCAATTTGTATCTAAAATAAGAAAAATAATATCTGACACAAATATAAAAATATAAAAAGACGTTGAAAACTGAGGTGAACCGCGCATGTTAGGGTGTTCAGGGGCTATAAAATCATAATTTTATATTTTTATGAAATATTGTTATTTTGTAGACGATACTTGTGAGTACATTTTACTCTTATGAAACAATTTTAGCTCTCCTAGATTTCTCATGCCGGGATGTCATAGTCAAAATATGCTTGTTATACTGACTTTGCAAAAAGTGAAAACCAACTGACCTACTTAAATAAAACAATTGATTCTAAACTTACCATTACATCCCATGAGCTATGAAATAAAACATTAAAAAACCCACAACGTAACGTTTTGAATTTAAAAAACGCATAAGTACCGAAAAAAGTTGCAAATTCAGTCGTTCTTTAGTTCGCGGAATTAATTCAAATATTTTATTACGTAGCCTATAGTATGTCATTTCACTGTGAATTATTTCACGTACGTAAGTCAATTGGTTTTCACTATTTGTATGGTAGTAGAACATGCAAAATTTTACTTGGGCGCATCGTTATAAGAAAACTATGCCAGCTAAAACTGTTTTGTAAGAGGAAACTACACTCACGAGTATTGTCTACAAAACTAACACTATTGCATAAAAATGTAAAATTATGATTTTATCGCACCTGGACACCCTTAATGGCGCCAACTACCGAGCGCTTCAAATGTGTTGTAATGTACACGCATATCCGTTATTTTATGAAAATGTTCCACACGTGCCCTTTGTGCCAATGTATGAAAAGAACACACTTCCGACAAAGGCGGAATGTACTTCAAAATTTAATAACAGTGTATTTGCGAACTTTTAGTAGAAACGCGCTCCAAACGTTGCTGTAGTCTTCCCATCAATAACATTCTATGGTCGCCGCTTTGAAGTCCCGTATCAAAAACAGTTCTGCGGGAATAGTGCTTGCCTCGTGGCGATGCGGCAGTTGATGCGCGTATCAAGGTAGCCACTACAGCCACGTAGCACTATGTCAGACCAGAAAACCTTAACTGAGTCATTAAAACAAGCATGAAAAACTAGTTGAGATCAGCTGTAGTGGGAATACGTGCACATAAGGTTACACATGTACACACATATGTACAACGTGTTCCGGAAACTTATGACCAAATTTTGCCAGGAAATTGATGACATGAACATATGAGACTTGATTTGCGACGCCAGTGACCTATCACACATATTTAGAACTGCAGAATTCCTTATATGTAAAGTTCAAAACATACATTTTGTGGGATGTTATGAAAAAGTACATGCGTTAAAGGAACAAAATCTGGTATGTGAAGTAAAGGAAGTATTTAGTACAATAAAGGAATGGTGCTGAGTTCGCGCACTGTTGCTGCATACAATATCGTTATTGTGACAGAAATGTGTGTCTGATTATTCAAAGTGTCTTAATTAGACAAAAAAAACACCCTTTTTACAGCACTCTTAGAACCATCCGCATTTTAGTATAAAACATTCTCTAAGGCACAGTTGTAGCTATAATGGCCTGGTGGGTAGGCAACTCTTCCTGCGCCAGAATAAAATTGACCATGAGTATTCTATCTTAGGAATATATTAACAAGATGTTTGAACAAATTTACAAAAAATATTAAGCTAATAAACTATTTTCGTTGAACATTTGTATAAGTTATTAATGAGATACAATTTTCTCTTAAGAAGTTAATAACTAACAAAAAAAAAACCGCATCATATCGGGCATCTTCCCTCGACTTACCTTTTATATGTATGTACATGAATGTGTGTGTGTATGTATGTATGTGTGTATGTATATATATATATATATATATATATATATATATATATATATATATATATTATACGTACATATATATCGAGAGATCGTGGTTTAGTTTACTAACTAAAATATGTTATAAATCTTGCTGGATGATTTCTTGTAAAAAGTTATATACTGCGAGTGTGTTTGGCCAGCGTAAAACCTCAGGGAGAGATTCACAAATGAAAATTGAAACTAAACTAATTAGAATTCGTTACAACATTCATTAAAAAAATTATATACATGAAAGTTGTAAACTAGAAGCACTAGTGCGTAACAGGTGGTTTGTAGCTTCTTGCCATTGTTTAATACACATAAAAAACCTAAGTATCAATCTCAGCGTATAGATTACACTGTACTGAAAATGTAACGTCTGAGGTGCCAATAAGCAATACTTATTTATTATGAGTTAAGGAGAGTGTAAGACAATTTTTTTTGTATTTATAATTGTTGAGTTATAATATTATTTTCTAATAGTATGTTCAAAGTTTTCTCTTCGCCAAAGCATACGGTATATTTTTGGTAAACAGCTTGACATAAATAATAATTGAATTTTTTTATTAATTTGTCGTGCAGAATCATTGCAAGATAACTGTAGGTTAACTTTGAAGAATTCTCTTGCAATGATTCTGCGTCACAAATTAATGAAATATTTCATTATTATTTACGTCAAGCTATTTACCAAGAATATGTACTATGCTTTGTCGAAGAAAAAATTCCGATAAGACAATTTGAATAAATATTATGACTAAAAATCTGAAAATACAATAAAATTGTCTAACTCCTCAGTACAAGATGGTAATCAAATTAACTCACTTCATCGTGTACAACCTGTACTTTAATTTCCTGCATTGATCGTCGGATGTATCGACATGCAGTAAGCATACTACAGAACTGTAAAAATCAATATTAGCGAAATTTCTAGTTGCATCGTACACACGTCCTTGAAGAATTATCTGTTTTATGTCGATAACTATCGAGATCAGTGGAAATTTCCGCCATCACAGAGATTACGCGAGATTTGGCGAACTGTTATTGTTTTAGATTGTCTCAGGCTTTATCTCAGTCCTCGTGAAGATTCTTCCTCGAGAGGAAGATAGGTATCAGTTGGGAGCATTGAACTTAGGGACGTTTATGCGTGTGGTGAGCGAGCAAGGGTTGGCCTGAAGGCAGCCGCCTACCCCACGCATCAAACGCGTTGCAGTGTGTTCGTAAACAGGTTTTTTTCTACCACGTGCGCCCATTGTGCCAACGTACGAAAAGAAAATAAACTTCAGACATGGTCGCAACCTCATTGTTAATACGCCACGCTCGTTAAGGCCTTGTTACGGAGTTTTGCAGTGATTTCGAAAAGATTTTTTTATTGCTACCTAATACTCATATCAAAATTTCGCTGCACAGTTTTGACACTTGTATGTTTTAATTTGTAGCTGAATTTTTTAGCAGAATTATACAGAACGGTTTTTTTAGAATTAATTACCCAAAGTAACACGTTTTTCGTCGTGAAAATAAGCAAAAATGAAGAAAATTATTTTTTCGCTGACGCATGGTACATTATTTTTAAAAAACCGCGCCCACAGTATTGTGCATCGCGTGATTGCACATTGACTCAATTTTTTTTAAAAAATTTTGGTTAAACAATTTTTGAGTTATTGGCACCAGTCTGAAAAAAAAAAAAACTCGGGAACAAGCCCTTAAACACATTGTTTCTAAGTCCTCCAACAGGGCTGAAAACGGCCTTTTTAGACTTCCGTACTTCAAAATATACTAACCGGATGTAAGTGAAACTCACATTGCGACTTGCACTGAACTTAGCTGCAGAATTTCCATCAATATTATTATATGTTCACCGCTTAATGTCCCACTAAAAACCGTTCGGCGAGAACCTTGCACGCTAGTTCAGCGCTTGGCTCGTTGAGGCGACGCGGCATTTGATGCGCGCTTCAAGGTCGACCTTACTGCTCCGTCGCTTTTGAGCCTCTCACGCGCGAGTAGGCGGCGCCCTTTAACAGCCCCAGTGCTTTAAAGTCCGTATCTCGCTCATCGTAGCCAACACGGCAGGAAAAATTTTGTAAGATGTCTTCCCTGCAAAATTATTTTGTAGTAACCGTAAAATAATTTTGTGGTGGCCACAATATTTTAGTGGTGTCGACAGAATGTTCTTGTGGTGACCACAACATAAATTTTACAGGGTAAATACACACACAATATTTTGTAGGAGCCGCAGTTTTTTTTTTTCGTGCACGCACGCGAATTAGATATGCATCTATATGTTATAATTGCACGTGTCTAAGTCCAATGGAACGGGACCTGAAAAAATCTAGCTCTTTTTTTTATAGACAAGCTAGACTTCAAACAGTTGCAGGTACGTGTGGCTTTTGCAATTGGCCTTTGACTTTTTTAAAACCTCCTGAGGAGCGCTGAACCAACAATATAGAAGATGTTATATGTTGCACCAATCGTGTGACATGTATGCATGCTGCTCCATACATAATGTCAACTCTCAACAGCGCTGAAGACCTAGATGTTAAGTGCTGACCAAAATATCCTCACTCACTCAATGGACGCAACGCGTGTGCTGTGACTGGACTTTTAAGGCCATGATGCACCATTTCTACTTCTTCCTCTTTTACGACAGTTATCCTAAGTGAGAACATTTATCGAAAATCTGTTGCTCTGATTTGTTAATGACATTGTATATAATGTCAACTAATTTGTCCAAGTCAAAATACACATTGGTTTTAGCTGATTGTGTAACTAAGTAAATTCTTGTTAGTAAAAAAGTTGCTAAAGCTATAGATTTTTTGACTAGAAAAAATTAAACCACATAGTATAAAAATTTGCAAAAAAAAAAATATGCAACAGTTTTTTCCATATCTACTCTCGTTTAGAAATAAAAATAATAATTATAACAAAGCAGTAGAAATAATAGATCATAGCCTTTAGACTGTGCCCCAGCTAAATCCGGTATGTTTCTTACTCAGTAGATGGCAGCACTTAGGGCGCTTACACTAACGAAACGCCTGTAGTTAGACAACTTGTCATGCAAGTATGTCACGATACGACTTATATTGCACAGCATGACCGGGTGGGAGGGGGTTGTACATTGACGGCTGGGGCCATCCATCGTCATTCAGTGCACTGCCTTGGCTGTGTAGGGCGTGTGTTGGGTGCGGTCTACTGCAGTGTTAATCATCATGTTTTTATTTTTAATTTGTACCAAATATTCTTTTCTTAATTTAGACACAAAATTTGACTAAATTTTACTCTTACGAAATTATTTTATCTCTCATAGTTTTCGCGTAAGTTAATAGCTTGTTAAAGACAAAATTTGCATGTTTCCGTTTTAAGGACTACACTAAAACCAACTGGCTTACCAAACTGAAAAAATTCACAGTAGATAAAGACGTCACAGGCTACAATGTCACGTACATAAAAACAAGGAATAAAAATTTTTTGTATTTAAATAAATACGCTGAAGTTTAAAATTCAAATTTAAAAAATTCAATAATTTCTTTAAAAATACGAAAATATTTTATTTTGTGGTTAAGCATTGCTGAACTTGTAGCCTACAACATCGATATTCTCTGTGAATCTTTTCAGTCTGGTAAGTGAGTTGGTTTTAGTGTTGTCCTTAAAATGAAAACATGAAAATCTGGGCCTTTACGCAAAAACTATGCGAGATAAAACATTTTCACAAAAGGAAAATTTGGTCACATTTTGTTTCTAAAACAAGAAAAAAAAATAAACAGTACAAATATAAAAATAAAAACATGGCGATGAAAATTGCGGTAGACCACGCCCTTAAAAGTGCTTGTCCGCGAGTTTTTTTTTTCAGACTTGTGCCAATAACTCAAATGTTTTTTAACCAAAAGTTTTAAAAAAATTTGAGTCAATGTGCAATCACACGATGCACAATACTGTGTACGCGGTTTTTAAAATAATGTACCATTCGCCAGCAAAAAATAATAAATTCTTTCATTTTTGCTTATTTTCACGACGAAAAACTTGGTACTTTGGGTAATGAAATCTAAAAAACCGTTCAGTATAATTCTACAAAAAAAATTCAGCTACAAATTATAACATATAAGTGTCAAAACTGTGCAGCAAAATTTTGATATGAGTATTAGGTGGCAATAAAAAAATATTTTCGAAATCACTGCAAAACTCCGTAACAAGGCCTTAATGTAGAGTGCGGCTGCCCAGTTCAACAGTGTGTCAGGGATGGACTTGTATAGTAAGGGAGAATACTGAATAGACATTACAATTACAAGCCGCTTGCTAAAACCTACCTAACAGCAAACCTAGCGTGGTGGAGCAGTGACAAAACACTTGCCTCGCATTCGGGAGGACTCTGGTTCGATCCCGGCTCCAGTTATTTAGACTTCCCAGTGTTTTCCGAAATCACTTCAGGCGAATGCTGGGATGGTCGTTGAACATGTCTGTGGTCGATTCCTTCCCCCTTTCCCCTCGTGTACCTAAACCAAGGCCATGTGTTGTTTGAGGGCATGTAAAACGTCAAAATAAATTAAAATAAAAAAATTATTTTGAGAAGTCTGCTGAACTTTAACTGGTTGTGTACTAGTGACAAAATTTAGGGCAGTTAGGTATAACCATAATTTCTGATGAGCTGTTTTGAAAACTGTTCCTGAGAAACGGTTACCATGGATACCGTTATAACTTTTAACTTCTACCCTAACCAGCTTTATAAGCGCCCCTTATATTTTTTTCTAATCGGCACCCTTGCACCGTTGAACCAGCCACAGTCTACTACTATAGAGAGACAGAGCTGTTCACAACTGTTTCAAGAGATAAAACAGCGCATATTGTGCGCGCAGAGACGGTACAATCGCGCTCGTATATCAGTTCTGAAAGCCCACATATCATACAATAAGCGGCCTGTCTGCGCGCCAAAATACCGGCGACATTTTGAGGTCAACGCCCTGGCATTGCTCGTACCCAGCTAGAATGAACAGAAAATTTGGAAACAGACGAAATCGAATAATAAGCCATTGATAGAGATGATAGTTTTTCGCGGAAAAACTTGATTGTTTGCTGGGTTTCGACGCATGTTAAGTTTACTGGCTTTCTCTTGTAAGTGGAGCTAAGCCAATAAGAACCACGCTATAGTAATATTTGATGCATGTTATTGGTCTGTAGACAACTACGTTGTGTCAGACGTACATTAACCAGTCATATATGTGTTTCAATTAACTATAATTAGAGACACTGGTAAATCGCGGGAAAAGTTGATTGTTTGCTAGGCTCCAACATGCTATGTATAGCACTGAAGGTTTTGCACTTATATTGGCTATCGTTTATATGAAGTACCGTGCCCCTCTTCAACAGACCCTATTAGAACTGAACAGTTGTAACATAGAACGTATGTGGTTTGCCAGAAAACTGTTTGCTCGTGTCACGATTGAGATACTACAGTTTATTGGAGACTATGTTAAATATTTTCGCGATTTTCCAGTGTCTCTAACTATAATGTTTACAAGTGTATGTTGGCACAAAACATTTTCGCGATATACCATCATCTCTAGCCATTGACATATAGAGAGAGCCACGAGTCATTCGCGAAATGTTTTTCGCAACATTTTTTTCATTGCAGTTCTGCTTATTAGCAGTGTGTCGTTGTTCAGGCTAGTCTCTCATTTAACAGCACCAACAAGAATAAGGTTATTGTTACACACTATGTATGTGATTTGTCAGTGAGGTAAGGTACAGGTCACGCGAGCTAGGAAGGTCCTGTCGACGCGCAGAGGGGAATTTTCCTCCTCCTCCTTCCCCTAACCTGGGCAGGGAGGTGTTGCGCATCTACTGATTGGTTGTAGCTACTAATGGCACACTCAGGGCTCCCTCATTTCCCCTCTTATTGGCTGGGAGGGGAAATGTGGGGCGGGTAGCTGCGCAATAGATACCATTTCACGCCCGCTGCGCCACTCTCTTAAAACCTTTTCTAGGCTGCATGAACCTGTAAATGGGCTTTTCGTCTCGTCGACAGCGAGGTCATTAGAGATGACACACGACTTGGTACAATGATAGGAACTGAGAGAGGAGTCGGCAATGGTCTTTGTTAAGTAAACAGCCCAGAACTCACCTGGAGATATTTCGGGAAACCAAGTAAAACCGAAATCAGGATGGCCGCAGCCGGGGATCGAACCCAGGTCCTCACGAATGCGAGTCCAATGTGTTACCATTGCGCCACATATCTTGGTGTGATTTGACAGTAAAATACAACAACAAATGAAGAGTTAAAACATCCAATCACTGACCATGAAGCAGATCTGCAGATGTGCACATAAGGCAGTGAAACCAAATGGTGCAAACATATTTTGCCATAAAATCGTTGCTCTACCTATGTATAGCGAAAGAGTTATTTCGGGAGTTAAATTACTTGCATGATAGAATACACTGTCATGTGTATACTCTAGCTCCGGCCATTTGAATCCGGCTTTTGAGAAACATCATTAAGTCAATTTTCTACCAGAATGAGTTGTAGGTGTTATAGTTTTGTACAGAGGAAAATACGTGTATTATATTAAATCACATTAAGCGTCATTTGCAAGTGTAGCAAGATACTGAACTATGAGTTAATTTAAGAAACACCATATTGCGTTAACTACCTCAGGTACAAAATATTACAATAGCCAAAACTCAGTTTGGTAGAAAATTGACTTGTTTATCAAATTACTGACTGAATTGTTAATTAGTTAATATTTACTGGAACAATAGACAATGTACGAATAGACGGGGCTTTAAGTGTCAATAGGGCAATGGATTCAAACGGACAGGTAATTGAAAACTAAATTTTCTTATGTATGTAGCTAAAGCCCTCTACGCTTGATGGGTCGGTTAAAAAAATGGGATTTTATACCGTCGTAACTCCTGATACCACCCGGATTTGCTATGTACTTATAATGTTATATCGTTTGTAAAACCAGCGTTTGCGTTTTCCGTAAATGAATGTTCTAAGAATACGGAATTTTTTCCGGGAAGGTAAATAAAAATATTGCCAGTGCATTTTTCAAGATGGTACGAACTTTTAGTATTGCTCACTCCCCTCCCCCTGTTTCGGGCCATTTTTGTTGCCGTTCTTGTTCCCTTGTTCCATGTTATTTAGGCAAACTTAAAGAAATAGTTAGACTTGAATAGCCGCCGATTTCTATAATAACACTTTTAATGATTTTCAATTTGTAATGTGTAACATATTCGGTTTTATTTATACATGTACTAATTTAAATTACTTAATTTTGTTCAACAACCAATAATTCCCCCCCCCCCCCACAATTTTGGCGCCCTGTCCTGAAAGTCGCTGAGCAAATAATTAAAAAAAAAAAAAAAAAAAAAAAAAAAACACGTCCAATTATGTGACAGTCCTGTTTCAGCGCGTAGCCAATGAACTGCTGATGTCTGCTGAGTTCACATGTGTTCTTGTGGAGACTTCAGTGCACTCGCGAAATGTTCTGTCTCTAGCAGGGACATAGCCAGAGGCCTTCCATGGGATCCAATCACCTACCTTCCCCCCCTCCCTCGCCATTTACATAATGGAAACTGCTTAGTACCATTTTGTACCTTGAAAACCCAAATGTACCCTGTGAAGGACCTCCGGACCCCCATCTTTGCTGGAGTGATCGGTGATATACAACAGTCGCAGGTTCTGAACATCCTCGAAACACAAATCCTGGCTACGGCCATGTCTCTTGAATCTGTTTACTTACGAATCAGAGAGATTCAGTTCGCTCGTAACGCACCTCAATCAGCATTGACCCAGTTAAATATGGACTCTCCAGTAACGACAGTAAAGCCTCGGAAACGAATACATCGTATTAGGCGTTTACGAAAACTCGGTCGAACAGACATTACTATAGAGCCGTTAGAAAACCTTGAGCGGGTACAGTCCACCTCTGTTCGAAATCTCTAAATATTCAACTCGATCTCTTCGCCGGATCTACTGAGAGATATACTGCTGCCGAGAAGGGTAGACTGCAGCCAGAAGAAAAACACGAAAGAGGGCGCAGAAATTAACAAACACACGCTCACGCGTGTGTATACACAAGAAAATCTGCTGTTAGGTCCTAGAGTGTATGATTTACGAAGAAGACGATGTCGAATGTAGTATTGTTGTTGGACATAACGTCGGGAGGAGTTCATCAAGTAAAAATGTCGCCAGATGTATGAAATTAACTGTGTAATTATTATGTATTTAGACTGTACCCAGTCCAAGATTGCAGCAGAAATAAACACTGTCACAGCCACGGCCGTAGAAGAACAGGTCTGGACACTCGCCTATCTAACAATGTATTTTGCTTGACCCCCTTGTTGTTTGACTGTAGTTCGTCAAGTTACCGAGAAGATTGTGTTTTATTGGCGCTTCAGTTAGGGCGGTCGGACTCAAACTCCGCCCACTTTTTTTCATTGTTAAATTTATAAAGTAAATAAGGATTTCTGGAGCCTTTTCTTAAATTTGTTATCGAAAGAAGTATTTCATAAATTGATAAAAAAATACGTTTTTATAAATTGTTTACTTTAGTGGGAAGGAAGTGGGCGGAGTTTGAGTCCGACCGCCCTAACTGCAGCGCCAAAGATGCACAACACTCTTGGTAACTTGGTGAACTGCAGCCAAACAACAAGGGGTTTCCAGGCGAGTGTCCAGACATGTTCTTCTCGATCATTGGTTGGCTGGTTAGTTAACAGTGTCATTCCGGCTGGAAACAGGTCCTACGCTAAATTGCTGTGTTTTAGTTCAGGATATGTGATTTAATCGTTCAGTTGCGTTTGTTTAAAATCCTCTGTAATATAATATCACTCTGTGCGCATGAAACACTATATGTGCATGGAATGTATTAACTACGACTTACGCGACGACGCCACGTCCATCGTGATTCCATTTCCTCCACAGCGAGGAGCGATTCCGTTTCTTCACTTGTCGCCAGTCGACAGCTCGCGAAACACGCGGAGCTGGTGCGGCGGTTTGGTGCACAGCCAATGTCGTTCAAGCGCGGGAACAGGCGGAGTGACACAAGCTGGATAGAGTATAGACTCTTCGAACATTTAATTTTTAACATTTTAAATTTAATTGTATATAGCAAAATCTTGATTAACGCAAAAGCAGCGGTTTCTGTGTTCCAGGGACCTTAACTTTGTATTTCCTTATGGCTAAGAAAATTATCGGAGGTTAAGTCTAGAATTTTTATTTTTTTTTTTTTGATAATGCATTACTGTCATGCATTTGCAATCCCATATACATATATTGTAGACCAGCATAAAGGAGATTATGCACTGTTCGTACTTTGCCAAAAAATACAGGTCTGCCAGATCGGCGACTAAAATACGTATATCATTTGTGCAGATTTTGCGCATTTTTGAAACAGCTCGCCATCAAACAACGCTTGGAGTTTTCATACGCTCGAGAATAACTGTTAAACATCCAGCGATTGAATGAATTCGATCACGTGACCAATACCGACTACGTTTTCGGAAGCGTCTATTGAAGCCTAGCAAACAGTCTTCTCGTCGCTTCTCCACGTCGCCGGTACATAACCCAAACCAAGGCATACTAACAACACTCTGGAGAATGTTTTATTTGGGACAGTGTGGCTTGTGACGTAGTAAGCGCGCTCGCAGAAACCGCGCGCAGCGAGCACGCATACCGTGTGGTCCTTGTTATCAGTCGAGCTGTTATCTCGCCTGGAGTGCCTGCCTGGTTCTCATCACCATCAGTGAAACCTCCCTTCCACTCTCGTGCCCCCCCCCCCCAACTTTCCAACAAACACTCCCAGAACTGCGACAAACACAGCATCAGTGTTGCCAGACCGTGCAAAATCACTGTCCCTGATTTTCCATGAAAATTATTTTTCACCAACTACTTCCAATAACTAGGGACCCTTGTTTTTCGCGAAAGTTACTTTGCCCCACTTTGTTCCAGTGCCTTACGTGCACAATTGCAGTTCTGCTTCGTGATTAGTAATTACTAGGGACTGGAAAATTTCGCGAATTCATTGACCTGTAGGCTAGAATCCGTTACACTACGCATACTCAAGCCCCGTCTATTCGTTCATTGTCTGCTGTTCCACCCAGTAGCAGCTAGTTTATTAATAGTAGAGGCTTGAGTATGCATAGTATAATGGATTCTAGCCTACAAATCAATGAATTCGCGAAATTTTCCAGTCCCTAGTGATCGGATATTTTAACTGTCACGAGCTTTGTGATTCTACCGGCAAATCACAGCCGTGTGGTGTTGCAGGAACGTTATTGTAATTGGCTCAGTCCAATGATATACGGCTCTTCACACACACACGCTGCCAATAACCATGTAGCACAGCTGCATGTGTTAGGCACTGAAATAAAGTGGGGCGAAATTCTTTTCGCGAAAAATTCATGGCTCTACCAATGACTTATGCGCAACCTGTACTTTTGCTTCATGGTCAGCGATTGCATAATTGTCTGGTGTAATCCTAAAACCATTAAAGCCACAGCACTTTTCAGAGAGAATCACTACGACAAACAATACAATATGCATTTTTTTAATTCCAAAATTTTAAGAATAGAATTATTGTAACATTAACAAAAAAATTATTCGCAGTTTAGTTATCACTTTGATAAAATACAAACCATATATAAGTCTAAAAATTGTCTTCTGAAGTATCGATTTCGCAGGAAAAATTACTTGGAGGGATAACTTCTTACAGAAACACAGCAGGCTTTGGTTTACTGTGAAATGTCTGGAATTGTACAGTGGTGCGTTATTTAAGCAGGTTTAATAAATACTGTGTTCATTCTGGTAAGGAACACAAATATGACGTCGTAGAATTTCCCACTGATTAAATCACAATAAATATTTTTAAAGGAAATAGGCCTATAGGAAACTGCAATACAATTAATTAATTTTAAAAAAATTATCTTATATTGAAAAGCGTTTTGCACATAACTAAAACGTATTTAATAGGCTATCATTAGTGACACTGGAAAATCGTGAAAATGTTTAGCATAGTCTCCAATAAACTATAATATATTAACCGTGACACGTGTGAACAGCTTTGGGACAAATCACACACGCTGTGTGTTCAAACTGTACAGTTATAATTGGGCCTGTTGTAGAGAGAAACAATGCTCCTAATAAACGATAGCCAATAAAGATACAAAACGTTCAGTGTTATATACAGCATGTTGGAACCTAGCAAATAGTCAACTATTCCAGCGATTTTCCAGTGTCTTTAGCTATCGTTATTGTTGAACATGGACTAGTAGTTTAAGATCATTAACTAGGGAAATATTTAAGATACATTAACTTAAAAAAAAATTCAATAGTAAAGACACAAACTTGCAAATTACAGCCTGTTCACTATAAACGTAGCATTCAGCAGAACATATAATTAATTAAAAATATGTTTTACTGGACCTTTTGAATGTGTTGTAACGTTTACACTGATTTTCAGTTACATGGAAGTTTTCGTATTAAATAGTAAAGGTAACAGCAAAACGACCGAAAGAAAACTTTATGCAGTGACCAGTTTATCGTGGACGGCCTATATCAATATTTGTAAATCTGATATTAGGAAATGAATTACCAACATAGCAAATTCGTGTTATCACGGGAGCCGCCTACCTGCACATTAGAGGCTAAAATGTGAAGAACTATACGGGTGACCTTGAAACATTAATCAAATGCCACATCGCCTCAACGAGCAAAGCACTGAACTAGAGGGTAAGATACCCGTCGATCTAATATGGGACTTCAAGTAACGACCGTAACATTTTATAGGTGGGAGGTCTGTAGCAAAGTTCAATGTGTGTTTTCTATCCAAGCTTCACATACATCCCGTACGGTAGTCTGAAAGGGCAGGTTTTAGAAAAGTTAGAGAGCTCCGAAACAGTGATTTTAATGAGCATTTGTGTCCAAACAGTGACACTATAGTCTTATCCGAAGTGTGTGTTTTCTTTTTTACGTACGTTGGCCCAATGGACGACTTCAATTACACGCCCGCTGACGTCACCGCAGGGGAAAAGTACTGTGGGAAACAAAGCTTGTTTACAAACATGCTGATTTGTTAGTTGGTAATTGCAGAAAGCAAAAATGTTGCGCATTCATAGATTTGCACGCAAGGGTAAAAAATATTAGTTTCAATTTCATAGTTAAGATACGCAAATACGTAAGATTAGTGTTTACCTGAAAAAGCGGAAAATTCCCAACAAATAATCAATTTTCTCGACGTACATCTCAACCGGGACATGTGAAGCCAAACAGCTAAATGAAGGTTATGTTCGGCTGCGGTATCCATGGATATAGGAATTGTATCCCACACCTGACTGAAGCTCCGCCTCTTTTCAAATCGTCCATTGGCCCACGTGTGGAACAGTTAAAAAAAATGTATTTACAGACACACTGCAGCTCATTTGAAGCGCGCAGTAGGAAGCGCGCTTAAATCAAATTTCTGCTGTTTTTTTTTTTTTTGTGACTACTCTGTACCTTGGATGTTCTACATTATACCGCAAGTCCTCTCACGGCCGAGTCTTTGTTTATTCTGAGGACATCTGCACCGCTGGGGGCTTGTAAATATTGAGTTCTCCAGCACTCTGGCGTATTGACAGAAGTCTGATAAGGTACGCCAAGATTACGAGTTTGCGAAAAAATAAATAAATAAGAAAAAATTATTTTCTGCGGTATCGCACTTCCGCAAACAACTCCAAAAGATCTTCAATATTTACCGCTCTCCTGCACTCTGTTTTGCGTCTCTTTGCAGGTGAAGTGATAAACCACATACTATTAATTGTGTGTGTATATATTTATATATAGGATTACACATACACACACACTATAAACCTATATACAGTCTGTACACAAACAACCTGATAATTAGCAACCCAAGCAAAACCGGGTCTAAACTGAAGACGAAAATGTAAGTGCAAAAACGTAAATTTTAGGTGCACTACGTGGTAACACTGTACGGGGAAAACCCTCTCTCACGTTCCACGTTCAGGTATTGTTTTCTGTACGTTACGTCAAGGAAACGTAGAATCAAGTTTGGACTGTTCGGGATTTTAACCTGGCCAAATAATGTGGAGGTCAGGCCAGTAGCAGTAAGACTGCCACATGCGCATGGAAAATGTCGTACAACATTTTGCCACTCACATTTTTGTCTCCAATCGAGCACGAATCGAAGGGCTTGGATTTATAGTGGCGTAAGTCAGTTAAAATATTTTCCTCTCAAACAATTTTTTTTGTAATCACGTGCAGAGTGCAGTACATTCTTGCAACACTAAAATGGAATTCAGACATTCAGTTAAGAATAAAATATTGTTACAGAAATTTATTTTTTGGGAAATGTGAACGATACGAATAAAAAAAGACACTAATAAATAATTGTGACTTAGAACACTATTAATCTCAGCCCTACAATTTAGCCCAGGATTAGCTGGTGTGCTGTATATGCGGTTGTTTCTGGGCAGTCTGTGGGTGTGTATGTATATGTATATATACGCAGACACATACATATACGTGTATATATGTATGTATATATGCACATATATAGATTGTTCAGGATAAACTGAGGACTGCTTACAATTTTCTGTGAGCCACTATACCGCCATCTTTACTATTTTAAATACGAAAACTTCCATGTAACTCAAAACTGGTGTAAACATTTCACAACTCTCAAAACTTTACTTGTTTTTATTATTAAAAGTGTTATGAAGTGCTCACTTTAAAGGGAACCACCTATACATACATGTGTCTGTGTGTGTGATAAAATTTTAAGAGGACACATAAATAAAAGCTTGATACATTCCGCAGTTGTATACAGTATATGTTTTAGTAAATTAAACACAGTGGCCGAAAAAGAAACAGTTTCGTAAAAAATATCCTACCCACTGATACAAAAGTCGCTTATTCGGTGGCGTCATTAAAAGGACATACAAACGAAACGACAAAACTGTGTGCTTTGGGACTCGGTCTGAAACAACTGGAAACGGCAGTACTAGAAAATACTGTTTTACAAGTATGTGAATGAATATTGATTAAAACTGATGCATCATCTCGTACCGAAATTAAATGAGAGAAATTTGTGCGTTACAAATAGCCAATGTAAAAAAAAGTGTAACTACAATAAAATGTTTGATCAGTACCGTTTGTTGCCGAAATATGCCACCTGGAATTCCCTCGTTTGTAGCTTTTTTTTTACATTGACTTAAATTCAATAATTGTATGCACCTTTAATTTATATTCTACCCAATCTTAAACAGCTATTACAAGTCCCTTCTATATTTTTTACTCATTTTTCCGCGATTAGTTATATTTGTAAGATGTGTATATGCTTGCAAGGCATCACACGGTCTAATCAATAGTTTGCAAGGATAAATTGTTGCACCTGCATTGAATTTGTTAATTTTATTGGCTGACAAGCAATGTTTCTAAGTAATTCGCAGACTTTCGCGGCAGTTGTCAGTACATTCTCGGCTTTTGGGATTCAGTTGCGTCACCAATTCTTGTCTTTTGACATTTCGGCAGAGTTGCAGTTGCATCTTCAGGAAGTCTTTTGATGGTCAACAGACTTCCTGAAGACGGCGATTGCTGAAACGTCCAAAATCAAGAAAATAGTGACGCAGCTGAATCCAAAAAGCCAAGAAAATGCAATACTTCTTGTTTACTTTCAGAAAAAAAAAAAGGCTAATGTTGGCAAATGTACGACGCAAGGCCCTTTAATTTGTCGCTACCCGAAGCATAATATACAAACACTAATCGACCTCGAGAAAATTAAGGCAAGTCTTTTATAACAAAGTCACAAGAATACTCTTTCTCCACTAACTTTTGAGAATAAATACATTCGCGGTGAATAATATTAACATGGCAATGTTTACAAATGAACTTACAGGACTCGACATCAGGCAACTTTCCTCAGTACTACGCCTTCTGACTCTGTACTACGCTACTTCGTTCGGCCCGTTTCTTCGCTCAATACAACCTCATCCCGCTCGGTTTGATGCATCTTCTCTCAGTGAAATGACTCTTCGCTTGGCACAATGCCTGCTTGCTCGGTACATACCTGCTCGCTCGGTGCCACGCTTCCTCGCTCGGCAAAATTCCTCTCCGCTTGGCAAAATGCCTCTTCGCTCTGTAAAACGCAACTTGGCTCGGTAAAATGCCTCTTCTCTCGGTACATACTTGCTCGCTCGGTACAATGTGTGCTCGGTGCCACGCTTCCTCGCTCGGCAAAATTCCTCTCCGCTTGGCAAAATGCCTCTTCGCTCTGTAAAACGCAACTTGGCTCGGTAAAATGCCTCTTCTCTCGGTACATACTTGCTCGCTCGGTACAATGACTGCTCGGTACCACGCCACCTTGTTCGGTAAAATGGCTTTTCGTTCGGCAAAATGCCTTTCCGTTCGGCAAAATGCTTCTTCGTTCGGTAAAATGCCTACTCGCTCGGTACTACGCCTCCATACGCTTGTTCCTACGCTGCGTGTCTCGGTACCATACCGCATTGCCTGGTAAAATAACCCCTCGCTCGGTCGTATCATAAGCAGTTCCACAGTACATCTCTGATTGCACACGCAGAACAAATCACTTGCCGTCTACGACGCAACTTTCATCATCGACCAATTCCCCTTTCCTTAGTTCAGGTGTGTCCGCGCTTTCAGTCAGTCGCGAGTGTCGTCTAAACGGCGGCGTCGTGTGCCCTCACACGAAGTCACGCCCCTCTGCACGTGGTCCGTGATCACTTCTAGGCCACGAGGGTCTTTATTCTGCGGCCAAAGCTTTCCAGTCCACAGTTATAATCGCCGCCGACAATCTAATCGCGATGGGCGATACGACAAAATATATTGTTTACTTGTTTATGGCTGATAAGGCGGTAACCTGGCGTCTAAGTGACCTGGCCCGGGAAACTGGAGGAGTGTCAGGAAGAGGGGAGGGAGAGGAGGTGACAAAACATCATGCGATGTGATAATGCCGAGGCGTCTCACTGACACTGCGTCGATCCCGATTTCCTCATGCAGCTTATAAGCGAGGCTTGTCTGACATTCTAAACTGCCAGGACTTGCGTATCGCAGACAAACAAGCGTATAACTCTGGTGAAATTTGACAGCTACTAATGGGCAGCAACTGTTAAGATGAGTCTTCACCGGTGTCAAATTTTCACCTTTGACGCGTGGTAACAGCGTAGCGACAAGAGCCAGTGTCCCACGCTTGACGAGAAGCATATCGCCTCTATTCGCAGCGCGCCAAACTGGCGTGCAAGGTTTCCCTTGTAGCGTTTTTACTATGGGACTTTAAACGGTGGCACAATATTTTATTTTTTAAGTGTATGAAGAAAAGACCAACGCTTGCCTCTCGTTTTGCACCTTACGAATTCAGGTAATATTTTCGGAGTTACAACAGCCTAAAAAAACCGTTTTTAGCCAAATTGAGAGGCCAGAATATCATGTTTCTAACAAGCATCCTGCATGGTTTCAAGCGTGTTTTCTTTTCGTAGGTAAACATAATATGAATAAGTTAAGTGGTTTGGCGTAAAAAAGAATACGCGTGACACGCTGCAACGCTGTCCATGCGCCAGTCGAGGACTCCTCTTAGGAGTCCGCCTACCTGGAGCTGTTTTGGGCGTTGGAAGATCAGACGCGAGGCAGACGCACGCTCCAAGTGTAATGTCGCCCCTATACGCAAGGCGCTAAACTGGCGTACAGTGTTTCCTTGTATCGCTATATCTATGACACTTTAAGCCCTTACCCCATCATTTTATTACTGGAAAGTATGTACCAAGGTTCAATGCAGGGTCCTTAAGGCGCCCGTCTACCTGCCTCTCAAACTGCGTTGCAGTGTGTTTGAAATACACGTTTTATTAACAAACTGTTCCCCGTGTGCTCATACTGGTTTAGCACGAAAAGAAATAACATTTCAGACCAGGACGGAATACAACTTTCAACACGTCACGTATGTCGCAAACAGCATTTTTAATCCCTTCAACATGGCCGAAAACGGCATTTTAAGACTGCCGTGCCTTACAATATTGTGGACGAATGTCTGCGAAACTAGTATAGGGCCCTGCGTTGGACTTTCCTTAAAACT